>JBBBDQ010000955.1:0-195000 GCA_037127315.1 Ascarosepion bandense | reverse complement strand
CGTCTAAAAGCATTAGGAATGATTCAAAATAAAGGACATTGGGAGCCGTATCAGTTGAAGCCGAGAAACGTCGAACGGCATCTTGTTACGTGTGAACGGCTGCCTCAACAGCAGAAAAGAAAAGTTTTTTTCGTCGCATCGTGACCAGACAAAAAAGTGGATACACAACAATAATCTTAAGCGTAGAAGATCGTGGCGTAATCCCAGCCATAAATCAACATCGGCGGCAAAGCCGAATATCCATGGTTCGAATCTTCTACTCGGCATTCAATAGGATCAGGTAGGTATAGTTTATTATGAGCTTCAAACAGAAACCATCAAGGGAGATCGCAATCGACTAAGTGATTTTACAACATGACAACGCTAGGCTACATGCTGCAAAACGGGAGTAAACCTACTTGGAAACGCTGAAATGGGAAGTTTTACTTTACTTGCCGTATTCACTAGACATTGTCTCGTCGGATTATGACTTGTTCCGATCAATGGCACATGGCCTGGCTGAGCAGCATTTTCATTCTTATGAAGATGACAAAAATGGGTCGACTCATGGTTAGTCTCATAAGACGTGTTGTTTTTTCGACGTGAAATTCAAATGCTGCCAGAAAGTTGGGAGAATGTAGTGGCTAGCAATGGAAAATAATTTCAGTAATATGTTTCTTGCTAATTTTTGTAAATAAAACATTACTTTTCATGTAAAATCAGTGAGAACTTATTTATATATAGCTACGTCATTTGCATTTTTTGCTCAACATTTTTTCTGTAAATTTCTTCACATAATAAGGTGATTGTTTTTTTCTTTTCACCTAGTCCTGAAGATGATGTACTGCTTTTCAATTCTTTTACTTACTCTACCCACAAACAAAGGACTTTATAAATTTTTATTAATTTCACCCCAAGCCAAGAAATAAAGACACAAGGAGTTACTAAGTGTGAGAATATGAGAAAAAAAAACTATTAAGGACAGACAACAAAAAAATGAACAGGTCGATATCTTTAATTTTAGAACATTAAAGTTGACTGGGAAGAAAGACGTCCTGAAAAGAGATCCACTGACGTTAAGTGTGAGAGAAAAAACTTAGCGTAGAACTTAGCTTTACATATAGACATTTCAACCGTGAAATGATTTGATCTTTTTGCCAATCTAGTACTGCACTTGAATTCATACAGTTTCGATACTATGGAGATAAGTTCATCAGAACAATTTGACAGTAATATTCAATGCAGGGATAAATTGTAGACTTATAAATATGAAAGACAGATTGGGTTGATAAAAATCGTCTAGCACAATTCTGGGGTCGAAATTTCGTAGCAGAAACCCTAGCAATTGATTCAGTATAATCTTTCCACTTCATGTCAGCAGAAAACGTTAACCCAAGAAGTCGAAATGAGTTACTTTCCTGGTGGTTAGCATCAGTCATGATGTTGTAAGGCAAAAAAAGAGTCTCTCAGATGACAAAAGAGAGAGGTAATATTATTAAAATTAGCAAGTTTTTTTTTTGTCCCAGTTCACAACAGTTTATAGGTTATGTTTTATATCAGTTCTCAATTTGACCTTATCGAATATACGAGACTTACTTACTTACAGGAGTAAATACATGTTACAGTTATGCATATTATATAACAGTCTTATATAACGTCGCTGTTCTGGATCTCGACTAACAACGATAACGTTTGTCTTGAAATCTAACGACGAGCAAGAACAACATGAATATATAAAAATATAAATTTATATTTTTATTCTTCGTCGGTGACGATTGTGTGAAGTGGAGGGTAGCCAGAGAAAATCAAACACATTCGAGGGAGTTGTCAGAATTCGTTGACCAGAGAGAGTTGTCGGAATTCGTTGACCAGAGGGAGTTGTCTTCACTTCTCTCTTCTCTGGGTTCTCTCTGCGTTCTCTCTTTGTTTGATCTCGGCCAGAAAAAAAAACGAATTTGAATAACCTGAACTTTCTATGCATTTTTGCCATTTCGGGTTTTCGCTTAATTGGGACATCTATGGTCAGGTACATCTGTCAATCATCTTCGCTGGTTTTTGCCTTTCAAGCCGACTGCCTTTGATGTCAATCACACATTTGTCGGTTACTGATTATATGTTTTCGCTTTGATGTTGATAATACTTTTGTCGGTCCCGTTTGTGTTTTCTCGCTTTGATCTTGATCATACTTTTGTTGGTCAGTGCTTCTGATATCAATCATATTTCTATCAGGATACAGAACTATATTACAATAGTGCTATTCTGTGACAAATGTCAGATTTTATTTCTGACCACTGACAATTCTTTTCTTCTTGATTTAAATACGTACAGATAGTAAGCAGAACTTTTCAAAAAGAATTTTACTGCGGTTAAATAATAAAATTCTAACTTTTAAGTTTTAATATTACAATAATGTTTCTCAATCTTTCACAGTTTTGTGTACGACCTTTACTTTGTTGCACACAAGGAAACTAACAGAAAACTGGCTGCTGGCTCTAAGAAAAGGTGTGCCTCTGACATCATTTTGTACAGGTAATCTAGCAAAAAATTCAAAGCTAAATTAATGATCTCATGTCTTTATGTTGGTGTCACACATTGATATCATCTTCTTCTATGGGCCATGCCCCTTCTGAAGATTGGTGGTTATTTATCTTAACAATTCCTTTCCTTTGTAGCTCCTCGTAAATTTTGTCTTTTTGCTATCTTTCCAAAACCCTGTTTTGCCAAATATTTCCACAAGTTCTTCAGGTGACTATAAGGAGATCAACTGCCAATTTGACTTTATCGGGCCGATTACATTTACTATGAAGACAGTAGTAAATTGATCTAAAAATTCTCTAAAATGGAATTAGTTATATTAATTTTTTCCCTACAAGGAAACATCTGGCATTCGTTGGTCGGTAACCCAGTGCGTTTGTCGGTTGACATTTACGAAATCTCTCTTAAAACAGTTTTTCAAGAAAATAGGTTTGTCAAGTCTATTATCTGTTATTGTTTTTTTTTTCCACTAAATTTGAGGGTTTCCTTCCTAACATTTTATTCGAAGTCGTGTGGAATGTTAACATCTTATGTCCTTATTTCTTTCCAAGTTACATGCGTTATTCATTTTAGTTGTTGCATTTGCTGAAAGTCGTCAAAAGATGTGGTTCCCATTATTTGCTATAATTCTTTGTGGTTCTCCAGTTCAGAATTTTCAAAGAAGGATGCTTTTCGCCAAGACCAATAGACTTAACACATTAAAAGACAGTTGACCATTGATCGAAATAAGCGGTTGTATACAGCTGACAGATTTTTCAGAAAGTGCTTGGTGATTGGAGAGTGATTCACAACTCTTTTGAAAATTGGAAAGGACAGTAAAAGTATGTGAAATCCTAAGGACAGTATTTTGAAGGGATTTACGAAGTTAAGCAACGTCGAGCATAGACAGTACCTAGATGGATGACCGCTTAAAAATACCGGGTGGTTTAAGCTTGGATGCGCGGATGCTGTAATTGTTCATCGGAGCGCCAATTATCACGAGGTACATTATATTCACTTACATTCAAATACCTCTGGGAAGTGTACGACTCCATCTCTTCTCCCCACTAGCTATGGGTTAATTAGTAATACTTGCATCACTAAACCGTTAATATGTACTTCCCCCACAAAAAAGATACGATTTAAAATAGTTTCGGGCCTTAAATTTATTTCTGATCACTTTTCTGTTGTTTTCGATCCTTAGTAATATTTCTGTTTTTTTAATTCTTTCACATCCAGTAATATTTTGTGTCTTAGTGTGTTTATTGCCTTGCTTTGGGTGAATTCGATTAAAAAATGCACGTATCTCTTAACGAATTTTCCTATTAGAAAATGCTAAAGATAGAACCATATATTTACAGGGATATTTTAATTTTGTCATTCTATAAAACTCTGGGAACATTTTAACTTTTCACAGTCAATATGCTGATTTTTATAAGATATTTTAATATCTTATAAAAATCAAGATATCAGCGATGACGAGTAGAATTAATAAAGTAGGTTTACTTGAAGCACGTACATAAATAAGGGGGGTTATTTTCCATACTAACTGGAAGGTAGCCCGTGTCTTAACGTTAGCACGTGTTTGGGTGGGTGTGAGTTCCTGAAGAAAATGATTGCGCCTAATGAAGTTAATGGATACGAAAAAGATACACGCACCAAAGAGTAAGAGGGATATATATACTTTCTCCCTCTCTTCATCTTTCCTCTCTCTCTCTCTCTCTCTCCCGCTCTGTTTATTAGGCATCGTTGCCTTGATTACCGATGTCGTCATGTCTGTCATTTTTCTAGCACGCTCGTCAAACTTCTTTACCCATCGTTTTTCACCGCAGCCTGGTATATTCACAGGAATGTGCAAAGTCATAGCTCATCTGATACAAACTCCACATATCTGACCAACTGCTTTAACAGAAACTATGGCCAGTTCAGATGTCTGGAGACTGTCGACACGACCTTCTAAAGAGAAACTTGTGTCAACTAACAATTTATGTTCTGTACAACCATGATCATCGTACTTGTAAAATCTACAATATTGCCTTACGTACTGTCACGGCAAAGAAAACAAGGTTTTACAAGCGTTGTTTCTTTTAACTTCTTTCTATGGATTAAGTGTCTTCATTATTCTACTTGAACAAAATTCTTATCTGCGAGAAATATGTCCCAGTCTCACATACATCCATACTATATAAAAATGCACACTGTATAAAATAAAAAATAAAAGTTAATGTTTTCACGATAAAACTGGTATTAACCAGCTGATGTGCTGGTAAAATTATCAAGATAAACTTTCATTTATATGGCCAATGTATCGTGCTAATTTCAGTTAATAATATAGATCTTTATTGATAATAGGTTATACATATATTTTAATTCATGTGTTTCAGCATTATTTCTAATATATACTCGTATTTTAGTAGATATTCTGTTTTTGATTAAACAGTATATATATATATATATATATATATATATATATATATATATATATATATATGACAAGGAACCAGAGTTAAAATGAGGAGTTTCGTGAAGTAGGATTTCATGAAGTGGAGTTTCGTGAAGTGAAGTTTCGAAGTTCCACGGAGTTTGTGATTTGAAGAACTCAATTGGAATTTCGGCATAAATCGGCGTTTCCGCCCAAATCGAACTTTCGGCCAATATCTGTCTTTCGGTTGGAAGTAGAATTATGGCCTGAATCAGTGTCAAAAGTGAGAGTTTGAAGTTCCATGAAGTTGAATTTAAAAATTCAAAGTTATTTCTCCAAAATTATTATTGCTGCTTTCTAAGCTAGACCAGATGGCCCTTTAATCTTGGGCCGGAGTCCCAATTAACCCTCATCAAGAGCTAGCTCAAAAGTTCAAACAGAGGGCCGATTTTAATGTAGTTTATAAAGAAATCCAAACTATATAGATCACAGTAATTTATTTTTATTAACAGCATCTCCCCCATATTTGAATAAATTATTATTTTCTTATTTTACCTGTTGATATATTGTTGGCATTCTATCACCTTCAGCATTTTATTCATTAGTGTTCTATACTTTCGACTTTCTTGATAGCACTTTTTTTTTCTATTGCTTTCCGGAGATTTTCACTGAATGGTATTTTCCATTTCTTTTAATATTGTTTTACAATTTTTCTATAGAATTAATACCTGGAGAGGCTTGGAGGTATTCCATTAATTTGGTGTTTTTAAAACCTTTTTCTTGTAAGAGGAACAATAGCTTTGTAGAATATGAAGTATAATTGTTTTTTATAAAAATATACCTTAGATGAAGGTTTAATTTTTACTATAACACTATCCACATAGAAACTAATTTTTAACAGATTTCAAGTCAATTATTATCATTGTCATCATCATCATCATCATATTTCGATTTCTGCTATGGTCACATTACCTACCAATTCTGAGGAAAGACCTAACACGGGTAGTAGTGTGTTATGGCTACATTTCATTTGTTTTTCTAACTCCCATAACATTACTAGCGTTACACAGACAAAGTTCTTCTTAGTATGCGGATTGTACTAATCAAGACAATTTTTTGTATTTCTCTTAAGCTGAGATTTCCAGAGATTCTTTCAATGTCTTGTTTTGTTCCATTTTTTATCATTCCAAATGTACCTGTTATCACTGGTACTATTCTTGTTTTGAGTGTCCACATTTTTTTTTCTGTTTTAATTTCCTGGTCTTTATCTTTTGATAGTTTTTCAAATTCCTTGGTTGCTATGTTCCATTTCGCTGGACAAGCCATATAAATTAGTAGGCAATTTTATTTTATTTTCGGGTTTTAACAATTATGTTCGGCCTATTTGCTTCAGTTTTCCTGTCTGTGAAGATTGTGTAACCCGATAGAATGGTGACGACTTCTATTTCTGTAACCGGTGCTGGGTGATGTTCCAGTGTCTGTTTAAATGTTTTCCAAATTATTAGCACATTATTATTTATTATCATTATCATTATTACCATTTATTATTATTATTATTATGTCATTTTTCATCATATTTCGATTTCTGTTTTGGTCTCACTACCAACCAAGTCTGCGGGGAGACCTAAGGCAGGTAGTGGCGTGTTGTTATGGCTCCATTTCATGTTTTTCTATCTTCCCTATCATCCCCAGCATTACATAGATAAAGTTTTCCTTAGTGTGTGGGCTGTACTTAATAAGACAATTTTTTGTATATCTCTTAAGCTGGGGTTTCCAGGGATTCTTTCAATGTGTTGTTTTGTTCCATTTTTTATCATTCCAAGTGCACCTACTATCACTGGCACAACTCTTGTTTTCAATTTCCACATTTTTTTCTATTTCAATTTCCAGGTCTTTATATTTTGACAGTTTTTCAAATTCCTTGATTGCTATGTTACAATCCGCTGGACAAGCCATATCAATTAATAGACAAGTTTTCTCCTTCTGGTTTTTAACAATAATGTCTGGCCTGTTTGCTTCAATTTTTCTGCCTGTGTAGATGGTGTAATCCCATAGAATGGTTACATCTTCTATTTCTGTAACCGGTGCTGGGTGATGTTCATACCAGTGTTTGCCTACAGCTTTTCCATAATGTTTGCATATTGCCCAATGTAAATATTGCCCAACTCTATCGTGGCGATTTTTATATTCATTTGGGGCAAGCACAGAACAGCCTGAGATTAGGTGGTCTATTGTTTCTTGGTGTTTATCACAAAACCTGCATTTTGGATCCATATTATTATGCATAATATTTGCCTGAAAGTTTCTCGTGAAAAGACTTTGGTCTTGTGCTGCAAGAATAAAGCCTTCAGTTTCAGACTTTAATCCAGATGCACGTAACCATCGATGAGTATTAACTTTGTCAACATTGGATTTATTGGCACGTACTGGATATTGGCCATGCAGAGGTTTGTCTTGCCAGCGCTGTTTCATCTGTTCAAGAGCTTTATCTTTGGCTTTCATTTTCATATTCTTTGCCGCAATAGCCGGCTCTTGGCTTCCGTTCTGCTTTTCTACAGAATCTACTAACTGTAAATCTTGTTTGTATTTACTGCCTTCTTTTATTATTGAATATTTTTTCTTTCTTTCTTCATGTTGCCTTACTAATTGTATCATCCAATCCTTTGTTGTTTCTATGTATGTTAGTAAGCCAATAGTTGTTGTCTTGTATGACAATTCCAGCTGAATAAGACCTCTTCCACCTTCTTTACGGGGTATGTATAGACGGTCTACATCAGCCTTTGGATGATGCATCTTATGCTTAGAAAGAAGCTTTCTTGTTTTAGCATCCATTCGCCTGATGTCGTTTAGAGTCCAGTTTAAGATGTTAAAGCTATATTGGACAACTGGGATTGCAAGGCTATTAATGGCAATAACTCTGTTCTGTGAATTTAATTCAGTTTTTAATATCATTCGTAGCCTTCTATAGTACTCTTTACGCACTATTTCTTTCATTTTTTTATGGTGAATGTTTTCACTCTCATTTACACCTAGGTATTTGTAAGCTTCTTCTGGTTTCAATTCTTTTATTGTTACAGCAGGGTCTAGGCTAATTGAGGATGTTTCTTGTATTGATCCACGTAAAACTGTAGCTTTAGCACATTTATTCAAATTAAATTTCATTCCAATGTCTTCGCTGAAGCATTTTACAGTTTGCCGAAGACCTTCCAGCTCATTATCATTCTTAGCATATAACTTCAAGTCATCCATGTAAAATAGATGGCTTATTTTCTTTTGTCCTATTTTATAACCACACTCTGTCTTATTAAGTTGACTGGTTAGTGCTATTAATGATATGCAGAATAGTAAGGGAGATAAAGAATCACCTTGAAATATACCTCTTTTGATGTTTATTTCATCAGACTTATAGGTTCCATTTATATGATTGAGGTAAAGGGTTATTATTATTATTATTATTATTATTATTATTATTATTATTTCTTTCAAGGTTTACGTAATATTTGTGTGCTTGACATGTTTCACTTTTTGTCTCACTAATGAAGAAAGGACAGCTGACATTTCTGGGACATGTAATGAAGAAAGGACAGCTGACATTTCTGGGACATGTAATGAAGAAAGGACAGCTGACATTTCTGGGACATGTAACAAAGAAATGACAGCTGACATTTCTGGGACATGTAATGAAGAAGGAGGGCTTAAAGAATCTGATACTCACAGGACAGAGAGAAGGAAGAGAGATAATGGGAAAGCAACGCATGACATACTTAATGAGCTTGAGCAAATAGATGGCAGAGCAGGGTTTGGGAGGTGTAACAAGAGAAAGGCTGTCAATATTTAGAAGAGATAAGAACATATAGAAGAACATATGACAGCCCACGTCCCGAAGGAACAAGACACATAGAAGAAGTATGAATAAAGATTTTGTTCTTGTGGAATAAAACAATTTCGTTTTCTGACATCGGTTTATCGACGAAACCCTTCAACATAGAAGTTTTCCAAATTGTCTTATATGTTTATCATTTAAACCAGCGATTTGCAAAACAATCTTTATTCAAGAAGAGGATTGAATTATTCATTTTGTTGGGTTAACGGGTCACATAATAATTCAAATATATACCTATGACCAACTAATTATGTGGTTTTCGTTAAAATGTTCATACTGACAGGAATTTGGACAAATATTTCTCATATGAAATTCTGTAACATTTAGAAAAATTAATCTCTTCTCCCATGTGTCTTTTCAGGACGTGATCATGGCTCTCCATAATTTTCCGTCCTCTGTAGATTTTAGAAAAATTTGTCTCCTTTTGTTTCCTTCTTCTCGAAAACATTTGCGCACATATTCAATCCATGGTATTTTTGCATCTTTTTGTAGAACCATCTTTCTGTGCAGGGGGCTACTTAAGAGAGTTAAAGTTTTAGACAGAAGGAGAATGAAGACAAAGACGAACCAGCTACAGAGGGGGGGGGAAGAGAAAGGGCAAGAGAAGGACGTGAACACAGGAGTGAAGACATTTGAGAAGGTAGAGAGAAAGGAAAAGAACAAGATACACAGGGTGATCTGTAAAGGACTGGAGTTAAGTGAATAAGAGATGGGAATAGACTTTGCATTTAAATTCTTGAAGGTTTTAGCCGTCAGGAAAGCAAGTATATGAAAGGGATTTCCACAGCCGAGAAGCGCGAGAAAAGAAGTTGATGGAGTAGTATTGTCGCCTGCATTTGATTAATCTAACTGTAAAAGGGTGGCAGACTGGTTACCCAGTTTTGTTGCCAGTCTGGTTACCCTAGTAAATTCTTGTGGAGGGGCACCAGTGACCTAAGTTCGTCAGGGCAGAAGCCATGAAAATATTTATAGAGGAGACAGAGGGAAGCCACATCCTGCCTATAAGAATATAGCCGGAGTCAAGCTGCCAAGTCGGGACAAATCTCCTGTTGCCTGAAATCTATCTGTGATGAGAATGTCTCGGATTCATGGACATATAAGAGGACCTATACTAAACAGTTCAGTTTCTTTGTTTCTAATGAAATTTTCTTTTTTCTTATTATTTTGCTTTGCTTTTGGAAAACAACTTTTGCTATCCCAATGAGCTTTCGTAGAACCCTTCCCAGATATTTAAACGGCTGCACTTGTTTGTGACTTAGTCTTAACAGAAAGCTGAGTCCCTCGTTATTAAGTTTGAATAATGGAGGTTTGGTTTTACAGAAAGATGCTGAGAATACCATGGGCCGACTATTTGAATAACGACGAAATTCTAGAGACAATGGCAACAAGGACATTTATACTTACCATCAGTAAGAGACAGTTGAAATTTCTAGGGTAGATAATAAGAGAAGGAGGCTTGGAAAATTTGATACAGGACAGATTAAGCGTAAGAGAGACAGTGGAAAGCAACACACAACATGACTGGCTACTGTGAATAGATAGTGAAGTAGGGATTTTTAGAATTATGAAAAAATAGGAAGTTGTGGAATGACATTATCGCCAACGTCCTAAAGAGACAGGGCACAAAAAAGAAGAAGAAGAAGAGATGGACAATTTGGTGTTATGCACAGATGCTTAAGACAAACTATTCTTGTGCAACACAATCCAGCTCAGTGGTTGGCTGTAAAGCTGTTCTGAATAAAAGAATTTTATAGCCTTTTTTGTAGTCTCCTAGATATAGTTTTTTGCCCGGATAAAAAAGATTTCTTATTGTCAACTTCTGGAAAACTATATATATATATATATATAATGACTGACCACTCGTATTTGAAGATACCCGTCTACCAAGGCGGCCAGCTAATCCCCATTGGAGACGCCTGCTCAGTCACACTTGTGTTCATTCAACATCCACAGAGCCCACCTGTGGTTTTTACTGCAGCTATGCTGAGCAGACTTTAGTCACAGTTTCTGGAAGAGAGAGCGTTATCTAGCGTGAACAAAAGTCTGAACAAACCAGAGCGCTCAAGCCCTCGGTCACGATGACTTGTGACTTCGTGCTAGCACAACCATCGACGATACCTCAAAGGGAGGCGTCTACCCAATTTCACTCACAAGACTTGGGTCAATCCGTGGTATGGTTTTCAGGCACTTTCCAAATAAGCCGCACATTGAGATTGCCTCCTCCAGAAGAATAACATCAAGAAGAAGTCACCTTCCTGACAAGCCTTCATGGTCAGAAAGCGAACGTTCTAATCACTCGCCTTTATATATATATATATATATACATATATATATATATATATATATATATATATATATATATATATATAAGTTTTCATACAAATATTTTAATGACAGTGTTGTTATGGATTTCCTCCTCGTTGTCTCAATTGCATAAATTTAAACATGGTACTAAACTGACAACTAGGTCTCACCGTCTCACTGTCTCACTGTTGAACTATATATAATGGAACCTGCCGTATGCGACCCTCTTCGTCACGGTCAAACATCGGCTGTTTTGTACAACATATATTGCATTTGACATGTTCAAGGGATTTATCGCAGTGTCTGAAATGACTTGGATAAATTCAGGGATTGGGAAAATCACAATTATGTCTCTTTTTCAAATATCTATCTATTTCGTTCCTTTATTTTTTTGTGTATCTATCTACTCTATTTCTATCTGGGTATATATATCTCTCTATCTCTCTGTTTCTCTACCCCCACCCACTATCAGTCAGTTTTTAGTATGTTTTGTTTGTTTTTGTTTTTCATGTATTATCGCAGATTCTCTTTTGCTATCACTCAATCCTAAGAAAAAAAACTGAAACCGTATACTTTTTCTTAAAGTCCATTTAATAAATGTTTTTGTGAATAAATATTTTGTTGTAAATACATTTTTTTAAATTTTAAAATGAATTATGCTGAATAAATTTCTTTAAAGTTCGGCTATTTTCTTAAGTTCTCATTTAATTATTACCAGATTACATGGTAAAATTCTAATATGTACATTCTGATGAGTGGAATATACGTTCCTGACGTAAATAGTGAGCGACCACATACCGTATGCGACCAGTTTTTGGTGGCAGTCGGAGTGGTCACATACGACAGGTTCCACTGTATATATATATATATATATATATATATATATATATGTGTGTGTGTGTGTGTGTGTGTGTGTGTGTGTGTGTGTGTGTGTGTTTTAACATAAAACTAAAAACATTATAAATAAGATATAATAAAATATCTATCATTGTTATATATATATATGTGTGTGTGTGTGTGTGTGTGTGTGTGTGTGTGTATAAGCCACGCGTCTTTACATATATATATATATATATATATGTGTGTGTGTGTATATATATATATATATATATATATATATATATATATATATATAGTAATGATAGATATTTTATTATATCTTATTTCAAACGTTTTAAATGTTATATGCAAACGCAGTCGGGTCTAAAGACAGTTTCCTGCTGTCCATAGGGAGGGGCACGTTCTAATCCTGCCAGAGAGCGCATAAGATTTCTCGAATATACAGGCTAGTTGACAAAAATAAATGAATATATTTTGTAATAAATAAACAGGGAGTCTACTAAAATACGTGTATCTGCCAAAAATAATATTTAAAGTGATGAAAATTGCCATGACTGGGTTCTCCTGCTTGTGCTGCATGATGCAGTTCTGTTGCAAGACATAGGGGCTTCAGGCAGCCAATATCTTGACCCAGGGCTTAACTTCCTCCTCAAGGCATTTGATGTAGACCTCCGTGTCCAGTCTGAGACGTTGTGGGAAAAGGAATGGAGATATAACTTTGCCATCACTAATGATCATTCCAAAAACCTTCAGAATCACAATTAAACTCATCCAACTATTTCCGAATCCTGTGCACTGTCCTCAAATTAAAGAAATGTTTGTATTGGAGATTCCGGCGTGAATTAAAAGTATAAAATGGCAACAATTTACCCATCGCACCCTGTACATAGATTTTGATAAACATTCGGGTTATTAGTCAGTCAGTTAAGTTCCATATGTGATACATGCTTGGGCGATCATGTCTTGCATGAGACATGACTGACCGAGCATAATATTATTCCGCAATAGGTTGTCATTATTTTATGCGGTCTACTATTTACCGACTAAGGATATAGAACCTAATCTATCTTGCTATTTAACCCATAGTTAGAGGGAGAAATGACGGCATATTTGTCAATTGCCTTGAAGAGGTAGTTAAGCCCTAGGTCAAAAGAGTAGCTACCTGAAGGCCCTACGTCTGGCAACAAAACTGTACCATGCAGCACAAGCAAAAGAACCCAGTCATAGCAATATTTCCTCAAGAATATTTGCGCGTAAGTGAATGCAACGAATTCAACTGGAATTCGAGCTTAGCTCTCCGAGCTGATATACACAGCACCCAAAAACTGCGCTTAATACGATTTTTTCACATACATTTTGCTTGCCTTAAACTCTACTGCTTTTTACTCCTCTCAATTTCATATCTATAAAATCCCTTTGTTCTTTTCTCTACGTTTTTCAGATTCTGTTCTTTTACTACTGTTTACCTATTTTGATTCTCCTTGCATCTGTTCTTATAGGTTCAACGTAATATTCTGATTTTCCTTATAATTAACCGTCAAGTCCAGGTTCTCGCCAATCCTGCGAAAAAACTGATCAAGTTTTTTTTACTTTTTATTTTGTTTTTATATCTCTTTTTTCTTCACCCATATACTTTTAATACTAATCAGATTTCTTTTTCACCTGTTTTGATGCATTTTTTCAAACTAGCGTCAAGAGTTCCAAAACGTGGAATCGAACGCAGGCAAAAGCAAAAAAAAACAAAAAAAAAAAACCAACAAGCAAACAAAAAAAAACAAACGAAAAACAAACAAAAACCACGCAGATCAAACAATCACATCCTCTTCAGAGGGCGCCACTAGTCACCATTAGAAATCCGCTGCCCATCTTTGAAAACGGTGATCGCCATCTTGGCGTCCTCCAACGATTCATCCTATTCGACTACTTAGAGCTAAAAGCGTCATTCTTACTAGAGTAGATAGAATTCGATCCATTTAAACCCAGCGTCCTTGAGCTTGGAGAAAAAATAAATAACTGTGCTTAGGCTCAATTTTTTTATAATGAATACCTTTATGGTATTTTCCTCTTTTTATTCCGATTTTTATCTTCACAAAGCAATTGGTTTTTCCTTAGCTTTCGTTTGTTTCTGCGATACTTTATTTATTCTCCATTTTTACCTACATCTTTATTTCTGACTAGTTTACTTTGCTTTTAATTACCGTATATATCTTATCTTATATCTTACTTAATTTGTGGTTTGTATGTATCTCACTTTTTTTAAATGACTTAGCATCTAATTAGGAAAGTGATTTCATCTAATCAAATTATTTATTTCACAATAATTGTTAGTATTACGGAAGAGAAAATCACAGAATACATATATCTAAAGAATGTTGAATAGAAAATAAATTCATAGAAAATGAATTTGAAAACATGTTTATGTGTTCAAATTCATTTTCTATGTATTTCCACTGTCTGCCTCATTTTGGTACCTGGTCATGGATATGACGATAAACTACACCCGGCAGCAAGGCCTCTGATTGGGAGGTTGTGAGGAGCATAGAACCACCTTTTAATTGCTATTGTTCCCAGGACCACCCTGACCGGGTTGGCAGCACCTGTTAGGGTCCCAATTATGGGCGAATAGTTTATCCCCAAACTGGGGTCAAAACACTATAAAGTATAAAAATAGACTTTTATAGAAATATATACATTTTTGGGGGAAAAATATTACCAACATTATATTTTTCAAGGAAAAAGAATTATTACCAGCAATACATTTTTAAATACAAAACTGGAAGACATCTTCATTTTTCTAGAAAGAAAATAAAAAAATAATAATGAAAAATAAATTTTTCATCAAAATCTGACTAAATCAACCTTCTCACTATAATCAAACATTAAAAAAAGTATTTTAAAACCGCATCTTTTTGGCATTAAATAACCCACAGAGGTTGATATGCCGTTAAACAAAGCTCAAACTCAAACGCATTTTGGTTCCAAATGTTTCGAAAGAGCTCTTTTATTCGCAATTCTTGGTAAGCACAAATGGTCGATAATCAATTCATTCAGACCAAAATATGGCTCTACTTTGTTTTCTTTCCATTTATTTGTTTTCTATTGAAACAGAATTGCTAAATTACGATGATAAAATCTGTTCTCGCTCTAACTAATAAACTGAAACCATAAACATTGAAAGACAATTATATTAAATATGGTATTTCCGCTCTTTGCTTTATTTTAGACATAGGAAACTTTTTCTGTTCTAAGACAGTGAAACATAGTCTATTTTGTAGTTCGGAATAACTAATCTTTAAAGTAAAGAATTTTTTTCATCTCATGTTATTTCTAATTAGTATAAACATGATATTTAGTGTGTACACGATTTAAGTAAACATGCCTGTTTAAATAAACAGCAAAATTAATCTATTATTAAGACTTTCGATCTCTAGGCCGATAAATATCAATTCTATTACATAAAAAACATGGAAAGCTACTCAAACACATGTAACCACTAAATATATTGTCTTTACAAATAAGAAATAATGTCGGATAAAAAAAAACATTAATTACTCAAAATTTAATTTGTTTACGTTTCAAGTAAATAAGTATAATAATTAGGTTTTTCGTTGCTCCTGTGGTCTTTCATGGATAAATGAGAAAACACACTTGGCTTTAAATTGTTTCTGTGATTTAAAAATGAATACAGGATACATTCTTGCCGTGATGTGCTTTTTTATGATTATGACTTTCGATTTCTGGGCTAGTAAACATTAATTGAACTGTTCGAATAATAGGGATGTCTACTTAAACATACCGTTTGTTGTTGACAGAAACGAATTAAGAAATCGACTAAGGGTAAAATAAAAAAATGGAAATAAATTTATACGAAACTTCTCCGTAACCCTTCCATATAGTTGTTTTTCTTTCTTTCTTTCTTTCATTTGTAGTACCCCCATACAAGAGGTCAGAAATACTACTACCTAAACATTTTTTTCTTCTTCTCCCTCCTCTTCTCCAGATGCTTCCACCTAGGTCACGAACTACTATCCCAGAAATCCCTTCATCTCTCACGCCCTCTCTTTCTTTCTCTCTCTCTCTCTCTCTCTCTCTGGCCCATCCCTACTGAATAACAACTAGTAGCAGTTCAGTTTTTTTAGTTCCTCAAAAGATTTCGCACCAGCCACACGTGCTACTCTCGCCAGCGGACATTTTAGCCAGCCACGAGTGACACACAAGAATGTAGACGAAGTTAAATAAAGTTTGTTTTAACAGGTTAATATTTGTATCTCTTAATTATTATCCAAAACATGCAAGGTACAAATATTACAATGGTGACCTCGACTTCAAGGATATAAACGCAACCTTCTCGAAACTCCAGGATAATTGCAATATTTCAACTTTACGTCGCAAACGTTTTATGAGAGAACCTTCGACGTAAGTAAAAAAAAAACAAAAAAACATTTTCCTCTTTTCTTCGTCTACAAGAACACACACACACACACACAATATATATATATATATATATATATATATATATATAAATGGAAGAAGCCTATCTAGAGCAAATTAATATAAAAACACCAGAGTTCATGGAAACGGCAGTGAATGGCTGGTTTTCCATTCTGGAAGCGCAATTCAACCTGCGCAATATAACGGCCTTCACAACAAAATTTTACACGGTCATATCATCTCTACCTGCAGGAATAGTAGCAAAGATACCTATAGCAACTTTAGAATCAAGAAACTACGAGGAAATAAAATGTTCGTTAGTTGAGGCCCACGAAAGGACTAAGCCGGAATTGCTCGACAAATTAATGTCAACAACTACCATTACCGGCCGTCCCTCAACATACTTACAGCAAATGCTATCCATAGCAAAACGGATAGGTATCGGTGAAGAAATTGTAATACGCAAATTCCTTCAGGCCCTACCAGCGACAATTTCCCCCGCCATTGCCCCACAAAAGGAGTTAAGTCCAACTCAACTTAGAAAGCTAGAGGATGAGCTCATGCCTTTGCTTAACAACATCAACGTGACAGCGTTCACCGCTCAGCATAATACACAAAAAACTGATAAAAACAAAAACAATGTTCCTATGCCAATAGGAATTAAACATTATTTTCCTGAACAGAAAACCAAAATATGTAGAGCACACCTCTACTTTGCCGAGCAAGCGAGAACTTGCAAACCTTGGTGTAAATGGCCGAAGAAACAAAATATAAAAATACTACCAAACTCGCGTCCACCCACACCAACACCAACAGACTCGGGGAAACTAGCAGCGCGAACCATGTCTGTCTCCTTGTGTTTGCCGCTATTACAAATCAATGCACGATTAGGGACAACGATATTAAGATTCATAGTAGATACTGGCGCAAGTATCTCAATAATACCAGCGTCTATGTTAAACGGCGTCTCATTAAACCCAACACCAGTATCACTCACCACTGCTAATGGAGAGAAGATAAAATGCCACGGACAAGCAAACCTAGAGATTGGGATACCTAGTTTGAGAAGGTCATTTTCCTGGATATTTGTGGTCGCTGATATTACCAATCCTCTCCTTGGATTTGACTTCTTAAAAGAATTTGGTCTCATAATCGACTGCAAAAATAAAACAATTTACGACCCATTAACAGCCACCAAAAAGAAATTAATATTAAACTCGATATCTCCAGTAAACATGGTCATTAACAAAGTGGAACTACCCACACTAATTCAAACCAGTCTGGATATATACCCAGAAATTATCTCTCCACATGTAAACAAAAATAACAACTACTGCGGTATTTATCACAGAATTGATACAGATAGCCACTTACCGGTTTTTGCAAAATCCAGACAACTATCTGCTGAAAAACTAACGGTGACTAGGGAAGAATTTAAAAGACTCATACACGAAGGCGTGATAGCTCCTTCAGACAGCGAATGGTCAAGCCCACTACATCTTGTACCTAAGCAGAGTGGAGGATACCGCTGTTGTGGAGCTTACTGTGCACTAAACAGCATCACTAAAAGTGATAGTTACCCCATTCCCAATATAAATTCATTTGCAACAAAACTCGATAATAAACAGCAATTTACAAAAATTGATTTAATCACGGCTTACCATCAAATGCACCCAGACAATATTCTTAATACAGCTGTTATTTCGCCGATGGGTCTTTTTCACTAAGAATTTATGCCGTTTGGACTAAAAAATTCTTCAGCAACTTTTCAAAAATACATGGACAGAATTTTTCGAGATATAGACTGTGTCTTTATATATATATATGACATCCTAATCTTCAGTGACGATGAGCAGTCCCACAAGAAAGATATAGACACAGGTTTTAGAATTTTACAAGAAAATAACCTAAAAATATCATTATCGAAATCTATCTTCAATGTAACATCACTAGATTTCCTAGGTTTCAGAATTAATTCAAAGGGAATCACACCAACTGCTAATAAAGTAAAAGAAATAGAATCTTTTCCGTGTCCTAAAGATGCTAAAAGCTTACGCAGATTTCTTGGTATGGTAGGATTTTACAGGAAGTTAATACCAGGATTTGCAAAGTTAGTTCAGAAAGAATGAGATTAACACCTAGAGGATTAATTACGTTGAATAATATGGAAAAACAATCCTTTTCTAACATTATAAAAATACTTGGTGAGCTAACAGAATTATCCCATTCTCAACCAACTTGTACACAATATCAACTGGTCACGGACAGCAGCAAATATGCAGTAGATGCTGCCTTACATCAGATCATAAATGGAAATCCAATACCAATAGGATTCTTCTCAAAGAAACTGACGTCAACACAGACAAGATATTCCACTTTCGACTGTGAACTTTTAGCTGCATATTTGTCAGAGTTACACTTTCGCCACCTCATAGAAGGCCGTGAAGTATTACTTTTGACAGATCATAAACCAATATGCGATACATTTCACAGCCAAATCAGATAGACAACAAAGACAGCTAGCAATTATAACGGAATTAATTTCAGATATAGCCCATGTGAAGGGTAACCAAAATATAGTTACAGATTGTCTGTCTCGCCCAACATTTGCTATACAAATAGATATGTACGATCTCCCAGCATTTGCAAATGCACAAAAATCAGACACTTAAATACAGTCCTTTCCAGATTTAAAGAAACTCACATTATCTGGAAAAGATTAATTTGTGTTATGTGATTAAGGCTAGATTTTACTGGACACACATGGATAAAACCATCAAGGAATTATGTGCATCATGCACATCTTGCCAACAAGCAAAAATATGCAGACATACCAAATCGCCTGTACAAACGTTGGCAATACCATCATCAAGATTTCATACTTTACACATAGATATAATTGGACCACTACCACCAGCAAAATACTCCAACAATCCTTACATCAATCCATGTCGGTATATTTTAACATGTATAGATCGAACCAGTCAATGGATAGAAGCACAGCCTATATCGGATATTACAGCACAAACCGTAGACGAAGCTTCTGTAAACACGTGGATTACTCGCTTTGGTGTTCCTCTCCATGTCATAACAGACAGAAGCACACAGTTTGAAAGCGAAGTATTCCTCGAACTGTCAAAAATTATTAGATTCTATAGGCTACGTACAACATCCTATCATCCACAATGTAATGGACTTATAGAAAGAGCCCACAGCTCTTAAAAGCAGCTATTATGGCCCGAAAAGAATCTTGGATTTCAGCCCTACCAATAGTTCTCTTGAGAATTCAAAGTATGCCCAACTGCTCCAATTTTCCCCCCTTTTATGTGGTAACAGGTGCACAAATGTTATTGCCACAACTAATGATAAATACAGGAAACACAGAAACGGTTACACAAGATTTTACAAGAGAACTGCACAAAACTATGGCAAAATTTGATCTGACAGACTTTTCAAACAGAGAAAAATCAACAAAAAAATCATAAGTGCCAGATCAACTTCAAACCTGTGATAAAGTTTAGGATAGATCGCGTTTGTAAACCGCAAGAAGCACCCTATTCAGGTCCTTACATGGTACTCGAACAAACATCAAAATATTTCCTAATAGAAACTAACCCAAACACGCATACCCAAGTTTCAATAGACCGTTTGAAACCGTACATTGAAAACAAACAAAAATCAAAATGTACACAAAATGCAACCACCAATACAAATAAAAAGCCTGATAGTTTACCACCTGAAAAAGTACAAGAACATTAAACGAAGATAAGAACTTCAGGTAGAAGAGTTACATGGAAAAAGGATAACAAATACGTTTATTATTAAGACACGGAGTCAATCAAAATAAATAAATAAATAAGATTAAACTAAAGCGAGAACTCCGTTAACTGGTAGAGGAGTATTTGTAGTACTCCCTTGCTAGAGGTCAGAAATAACACTACCTAAACATATTAACTTTGTCTTCTTCTCCCTCTTCTTCTCCAGGTGCTTCCACCTAGGTCACGAACTACTATCCCAGAAATCCCTTCATCTCTCACTCCCTCTCTTTCTTTCTCTCTCTCTCTCTCTCTCTCTCTCTCTCTCTCTCTCTCTCTCTCTCTCTGGCCCATTCCTACTGATTAACAACTGGTAGCAGTTCCGTTTTTTTAATTCCTCAAAAGATTTCACACCGGCCACACGTTCTACTCCCGCCAGCGGACATTTTAGCCAGCCACGAGTGACTCACACAAGAATGTAGACGAAGTTAAATAAAGTTTGTTTTAACAGGTTAATATTTGTATCTCTTAATTATTATCCAAAACATACGAGGTACAAATATTACACTTTCTTTCTTTCTTTCTTTCTTTCTTTCTTTCTTTCTTTCTTTCTTTCTTTCTATGAATCTTCTAAACCGACCCACTCCACTTCATTCTATAAATAAAGTATAATGTTTTCGTTTATTTTTACCTCTTATTTTTCTCTTGTTTTGTTTTATTCTATTTTTTACCTAACACACGGCTTTCTTGTTCTTGTCCTTCTTCTTCTTTTAGTTGTTTCCTTTTTAAACGTTGGCGATCATGTCTCTCCACAACTTACTTGTTTATACAAATGCTATATTTTGTGGATACACTTGCTTTAGCAGGTACCTCTGGTTTCTAAACAGGAAAATTAATATTATATCAAGAGTTATAATATCTAGGCCGGTAGACATTAATTCGCTGTTTAAAAGTAGGGATGTCTGAACAGATACGTGTCCCTACTATAATATAAGGCTAATAATGTTAATTCCTTTATAAAGTGCAGAGGGTCGATTCATAAAAGAAAGAAAAAAGTGAAAATATTAAAATACCGTTAACTGTTAATTATTCGATATTCCCTTATACACAAATACCCTCAGAAAATGTAGAAATCCGTCTTTTCTCTTCTCAGCTGTGGGTTAAATAGTAATACTTGTATCTGAAAAAATTGTGATTATTTAAAAAAAATATTGTTAATTTTGTCATAAAAATAAGAATTATTCTTTCAATCAAAAATATGTTTCGGCTTTAAATAACACCCAAACGGTCGTCATAAGTAAAAAAAAAATCAGTTATTCAAATCACTTAATCGTGCAAATATTATCGGGAGTTGTTTTATTTATTTTGTTTTTCTGTATTTTTTTAATCTATATCACCCCATGCAAGGCAGTAAAGCCACTAAGGCACAAGAGGTTACAGAGTGTAGAAGAACTAGAAACAGAAACATTAATAATGAGCAGGAAGAGAAAAGTGTAATCAGGAGGATGGTAGATAGTGATTGACATTGCATTTAAATTTTTGTTTTAATCTGTTTCACCCCATGCAAAGCAGTAAAGCCACTAAGGCACAAGGAGCTACAGGGCGTGGAAGAATTAGGAACAGAAACATGGGTGGGAAGAGAAAAGAATTAATCAGGGGGACAGTAAATTGTATTTAAATTTATGCAAATTAAAAGGATGCTGAGGATAACATGGACGGAGCACTTGTGCAACGATGAGGTGTTGGAAAGGATGCAAATCGAGAAGAAAACTCATACTTAATATCAGGAAGAGACAAATGAAGTTCCTGGGACACGAAATGAGAAAGTAGGGCCTAGCGAATTTAATACTCAGAGGAAAGCAGCGCGAGACGTACTTGCAAATGGATGGCGGTGCGGGGCTTAGAAGAGATACCAAAAAATAAAATATTGAGAGCGACAAGAGACAGAGCCAAGTGGAAGTCCATTATCGCCTATGTTCTGAAGGGATACGGCATTTGAAGAAGAAGAAAGTTGACCTTAAAGCAGAAAGCCGGAAGAAAGTTCGACAAGTATGGAGGGCGAGAACTGTTAACACAGAAATTATGAGTACATCTAGCCAGCTCAACTGTAAATTGATGAGAACTTGACGTCAGTCTAGTCAGTCAGTTAAGTGCCATACGTGATACACGCTTGGGTGATCATGTCTCGAAAGAGACATGACTGACTGGGCAGACATTATCCTGCAGTAGGTTGCCATTGCTTTCTGCGGTAGACTGGTTGCCGACCAAGGCTATAGAACCCAATCTGTCCTGCTATTTAACCCATAACTGGAAGGAAGAGACGGATTAATACCTTTCCCAAAGGTATTTGCGCGTAAGTGAATACAATGGATTCAGCTGGAATTCAAACTCTGCTCCCTGGTTTCTCGTTCCGAGTCGATATCCACTGTACCACAAATTGCACTTAAATTCATTAAGTCTACGGAGCATAGCGAAAAGTTCATTGGAACAATTACTATGCAAGTATTTATAGAAAAGAGCCATGGAGGAGTAATAGATAGTAGCTCCGATTTAGGAATCGGAAAGCAGAGTTCGAATTCTAGTCGGATTCATTACATTCATTAACATTGCATGTATTTGCCCTTGACAAAGGTATGAATCCATCTCTTCTCGCCCAAGCTATGGGTAAAATAGCAGGACTGACTGTAACCGGTGGGTGGTAACCGGTCTAAGAGTAGGAAAAGCCTTGAATTCAAACCAATCTGGAGGGTTGGGCTCCGTCAGGCTGTAGTGCCCAAATCAAAACACCACTTCTACTGCGGCTGCAGTACATGTGTTGCTCCTACGACCCTAATGGGTCATGAGATATAAAGCAAGGAGAGACAACATTGTACATTTTTTTATTTTCGACTTTTTAAAAAATATTTTTTGCCCTGTGGCAAATGAAGTGGTGCTTAATTGTCCTAGTATTTAAACAACAACGGTGACAATCATTTAACAACTAAATTACAAGAATTATCGCTAATAACGTACTTAATTCGCATTAGATGAATAAAATGATTGTCAGGATAAATCAGACAATAAGTGAAAAGGCTATGCCTATCCAATTACAACAATTGGATCAGCAACAGTTATTTTGTTAACAGACTTATTCGTATACAATCTAAATCTGTTTTCCGCTGTTGTTACTCATAATAATCCCACCAGGATTGCTTTTTTTTTTGTATTAAAACAATTACTATTCATATAATTATCCAAATCGTTATTTATTATTTTTGTAGCCACTTTATGTTTGGTTTTGTTTTTTGCAGTCACGGGATGTGCTTGTAATGTAGCGGTTATCAGCGGAGGAAGTAGAATTGAATGATCGAGTTCGAGTTGCGACTTAACAACGTTCGTTCGCCTTAGAAAGACACGCATTCCCCCCGCCTCCACCCCCTCCATTCTTCTTCAAGTGCCGTGTCCCTTCAAGACACAGGCGATCATGGACTTCTAATTGGCCCTGTCTCTTGTAGTTCTCAGTATATTTCCTCTTGGTATCTCTCCCAAACCCTGACCCGCCATCCATTTGCTTAATTTTAATCAAATATGTCTCGCGCTGCTTTTCCCTCTCTTTCTTTCCTTTTATCCGTCCTGTGAGTATCAAATTCTCCAGGCCGCTCTTCTTCATTACGTGTCCTAGGAATCTCATCTGTGTCTTCCTAATGCTAAGTATGAACTTTATTCTCGTTTGCATCCTCTCCAACACCTCATCGCTGCTCATGCGCTCAGTCCATGGCATCCTCAGCATCCATCCGTAGAATCACTTTTCTGCTGTTTCAAGTCTCTTCTTTATTCCTGAGGAGATCATCCAACATTCACTGCCATGCAGAAGGACAGATTTCACACAACAGCCAGGCACTCTTTTCTTTGTTTCCAATGAAGTTTTCTGACATTCAGTACTTTGGTTAGCTTTTGAAGTGCGTCTTCAGATCTCAATGTCGCACCTTCCATCCTTTCCCCTACTATTAAACAATAGTAGAGTAGGAATCTCTCCAGGTTTGGTTGGCAACCAGCCTGAGAGAATGTCAGCTCTGAGTTCAAAACCTGTTCAGTGTGAGTCTAACATCTCAACACCTTATACAGCTATTTGCTACAGAAACTACAACAAGTGAGTCTGTGCACTTCGGGAGAGTCTACAGTACTTACATGCGTTAATATAAATGTACTAGTATTTACTGCCCGTTTTTGCTGTTGAAAACCATGTATATTGGCCTCTCTACGGTAAATAAGACACAAAACCATATTTAATGTGAGCGCTTGTACGCACACGAATGATTAAAAATGATATTTACCCATTCACATCGTCTTGGCTAGATTTCAGTGTGTGCCTCTGAGCCTAAATTGATACGCATGTTTGGCTGTGTGTGGAATAAGGGAATAAAATAATAAATGCTATATAAACACAAACACACACACACACACATGCATATTTGAGTATTTGTGTATTTGAGCAGTGATCACTTTTTTATAGAAATTACATTATAAATCACTAATAAGATACGACGGTTAAGATTTTATATAATTTTTCTTGTGTTCCTATAATTTTCTTATTTAATTTTTTAATTCATAAAGAGTATAGGTAGACAAAAAGTATTGAAAGATAACAAAAGATAAAATTCAAATTTATAAAATTAAAGTTTTGGAAAATGAATTCAAAGGGAGTAATTCATTATTATATTTTCATAATTAATATTTGCGATAGTATTTGTCCATATCTCCTAGATGAGGTAGTAATTATTCAGACTATTGTCCTAATCTTTGTTGCTATTTGTACGACTTTTCGGCCGTTGTACACTCCATCTTTCTTCAGGTGCTATCCTGTAATTTACTTAAGGACACATGGCCAAACAGATATAGACGCTGGTTAGTTCCGGTGACTTGACTCAAAGAGTTGTGAGTTTAATACCAGCAGTGGTGAACAAGTAACTTACAGGGTTGGAGCGAGATAACTCATGACTACAAGAAGAGGATCTACGCAAGGGATGATGATTATATACTCCGGTGATTGTAATAAAGAGTTCGGTTCGAAATTCCTAGCACTGAAGAAGGCCGGAGTGTACAACGGCCGAAACGTCGTACAAATGGCAACAAAGATGAGGACAATAGTCCGAATAATGTAAATATTGTAAATATTTGCGAGTAAAGAAAGAAAGAAAGAAAAGGAGTGAGAACCAAACGCATGGAGGAATCCGTGTGAATCTGGGTCTAAGTATTTGAGTAAGTATTTTCTATGGCAGCATGTGGTCTTCAATTCACTTTTTTTGTTTAACAAATTAGGGTTATTTATTTGATTTAAGATGACAAGTTCTTTTAAAAGGCATAAGTTATATCATTAAAAAAAAACTTGTCAACTTAAATCAAATAAATAACCCTAATAAGTGAGAATTTGCCAGAAGGCATACGGGGAATTGAATCGAGCCTCATTCGCTACATATCCCATTTGTAAAAAAGTGTGCTCTACTCAGCTTCTTCCTCACAAGCACAACTTTGTGGAACAGGCTTCCGCGTGGAGGTTTCCCCAACACGGCAATTTTAACCTCTACAAGTTCGTATGAAGAGTTTTTTACAAGGTTTAAACTCGTACGGCACAAGATCATAGGTATAGTGCTCTCAGTAAAGCTTAAACTCAAAACTCAGTTTATCTCGCTGAATCCTGGCAGACGGTAACTCAAATGCCGCCATCTAACACCAATTTCAATGATTTACGTTGAAGCCATGCCTCACTTAATGATTGGGTTCCATTCCGATGATCTGGTCGCCAAACGAGAGAATATCTCCGTCCTGACACCTATTTCAAGCATGATACGCGTATAATGCACTTGTGTCAATCAGTTTTTGTTTTTTCGGCTAAATCCGTAAATTTGTTTTACTCATGGTAAGCGTTGAAAAAAATCCGATCCGCTATTCATTATCTTCTATTCACCACACCTGTTTGATTTGCATAACTCTAGGTACAGCGCAGGTAATTTTTAATTTATTCTTCTCATTATATATTTTGATTCCTTTTGTAGAAAAGGAAAACAACCAGAGACAAATATTTTGTATGACGTACAATGCCAACTGGCTGGATTTATATTTTATAAGATTTTATAGCTGGTTGTAAAGCCGAGGGTGGGGGGTACCACCAAAGGACGTAAACCGTTTAGTGAAGAATGGTTGTACCTATATAATAAGACTAAAGACCTAAACTTTGTTTTTATTTCGGCCGTTCTGCTCTGAAGCTTCCTTCAGTTGTCTGTCGATCCGATTAACTTCCAGGGAGTTTTTAATTGAACGTTTTATTTAATCGACGGCGGTGGATTGTCTTTGCACGGCTCTCCACGTGTATCTCGTCTTTTTGTCCCTCTTTTGCTTGCCTTGTTTGCAGTGACATGCAGAGGTGTCGTAATACCCGGGGTCAAATCCTTGGCTGTATGCCCCCATACTCAAATGGGAGAGTGCTGAGTAGTGAGAGAAAGGAAGAAATTTTAAATATGTCAAAACAGATGAAACCTGAAATAAATACTTTATTCAAATTACCTATAAAATAATATTTTTTCGCACTCTGACAGGATGACCTGCAGATATGGATGCCCAGTGCCGTCGCACCCTCTGACCTCCTTATGCACGCCACTGTTTCTTTGTTGTAGGTTAAATAAAGGATTCAGTTTTAAATCCCCTAAAGTGTAGCCGGATCAACAGTGACTAGAAGAAGGGCAAATAAAATGACTTGTAGTAAAATTGATGAGGAAATTAGTGTGAATATTATAATGATAACTACTCATACCAGAAACTTTGCCAGTTTCATTTTTTCTCATGATATAATTATACAAATTTAGTCTTGCAAAAGCCGTGGTATTTAATGAGAATCGATTTCTTTTACAAATGCATTTTTTAGGATAAAGTTCATCCTCTACAAGGCCCAAAATCCACTTAATGTAGTTGTTTACATGGTTTATGCAGGTACATTGGGGAAGATAACTGTTGACCTTAAACTTGAGCAGGTCAAGACTGCAGTGATCAGGGAAGCATCCTCTTGAAAGTGAATTCCACAAACCAGCGGTTCGTCGGAAGAAGCTGCTCAAGTAGAACTTACATCTCCCTAATAGAACACGAAAGTAACGAAGATGGTTCTATAAAGTGTGTGGATTGCCGGTATTAGCCGTGAAGTTTAGAACTGGTGGAACTAAACAAATGAACTTCCCATGAAAATAGTGAGAAGCAGGAAGCTAAGGAAATTGGTTTAATAGTCAGCGATACTATGCTGCGAACCATTACTCGATTCGTAACAATGATGAAGACATTAATTTTAAATGCCTCCTCATCCCAGAAATCCTTTTATTTTTTCTCCCTATACTTAGTCTGTCAAAAGTCTGATAGAATCAGTTTCATTATCGTAATATATCCGGCTGCTCGCCATTACTTGACACGTAACAACAAATATGAGGACATTAGTCTGAATATCACTAACGATAACTTGAGGCAGAAGCAAATTGCTATGATTTGAAAGAATAAAACAACAAAATAAGAGTTTGTTACCACATTTATTCTGCTGGTTAATAGATCCCCTTGGTCTTAAATGAGCTATAAGTTCTTTCTTTTTTACATATTTCTTTAATATTTCTGCTGGAGGGAGACAGATACACTTTTTGGCATTTTGCTAACAATATAGATCGTAAATAGACAAAATAACTTTTTTTATCCGAAACATGACCCAATCACACATACATACAGGGTACGATGATTAAATTGTGATTTTACATTTTTTTAATTTCACACATGCGCGTTGGTTGTCTTAAATTTTGTCGACTGTACAATATAGTAGGGTCAGTTAAGCACCGTCTGTGAGAAAAAGAGCACCATCACGCAATCCACTTCGCCAGAAATTTGGAAACGACATGACATGCTGTATTGTTTAGCATTCACACAGAAAGTTCCAAAATGAACATTTCAGAGTGTTTGGGTGTCAATCCTAGGACGGTGCAGAGGATTCAGAAAGACTGTGATGAGACTAATGGTGATTATGAATGTGTTTGGTGTGATTTCTAAATATGGCGAAGTTATGATTCCATTTATCTTCTCACAGGCCCTCAAACTCAACACAGAAACCTACATCAAGTGCCTTGAGGAGGAAGTGTTGTCCTGGGTCAAGAGGGTGAATGCTCGATGATCCTATGTGTGAGAACAGGATTTTGCGCCATGCCACAAAAGCAGGAGAAGCCAGTCGTTGCTGTCAGACAATGTTTGCGGCCACATCACCCCTTACAGCTGACCACGCAACTACCCAGACTGTAATTATTATGTATGGGACGCAATTGAGCGAGAGACTAATAAAACTTCTCGTAACACCAAAGGTGAATTGAAGGCAAGGATTATGGCAGCATTCACCAACTTAAACAAGGAAACCATCCAGAAGAGATGCTGGAGATTGCTAAATCGTTTGCAGGCCGTGCTTGAAGCCAATGGCGATTTTATTGAATAAATTTACTCTTTCCTATTTCAAGATAGATTTGTGTAATTTTGGAAAATATATCTGTTAAAAAGAGATGTCAGTGTTATTTTCATTTTTGCGTAATTTAACAACAATTCATCCATTGCACCCTGCACATCAAATGCACGTGTGTGTATTTTACTCACTCGGCTTGCATACAGACATAAACATATCATACATACATACGAATATATATATATATATATATATATATATATATATATATATACCTACACATTTATATGGCGTGTGTGTCCCGTTCTAATATAGTTTAATGAAGTAAATGTTTTCAGCGTTAATTGCTATATATATATATATATATATATATATATATATCAGATATCAGTCGAGTTCATTTTATTTCGATATGTGCAAATACCTCGGGAAGGATATGAATCCATCTCTTCTCCAAGATCCCCCACCCCACCCCAGCTATCGGTAAATACTAGAAGAAACTGGGTTGGATAGCAACCGCTCTATGGGAAGGACAACTTTGAATTCAAAATCTAGAAATTTTTTAAACAATCTACAATTGAACAAGCGTCGTTTGTTCGGTTAAACCTCTGAAGACGTAGTCACTCAGGGTGGGGTTTACTCAGACAGGAGTGGGGAGACCCTGGATTTTGATTTTGATTTTTACACACACACACACACACACACACACACACATATATATATATATATATATATATATATATATATATATATATTGTTGTTGTTTTCGCTATGATCCAGAGAGAATCACCCAGTAATATGTGATCATTCAGTCGCAAGTTGATACATCATCGTATATATATATATATATATATATATATATATATATATATATATATGTGCAGAAGACAGACTAAGTATAGAATTCCATGTATTAAAACTGTGTATATTGTTATGCAAGTATTAATATGAAAGACATTTATATATATATGAGGTCCTCCCAAACGGTTCGAAAACTTTTAACAAATTTATCAGTTTTCACTACGTTTTCCGTGTTTCACCGTATAAAACAAACAGCTCTTGGAATCACTCCACCAAATTCTATCGTTTGTATCTCTTTCTGTTTTCTCGATTTCAGATACCGAAAACCCAATTATATTTTTACAAATATATGTAGTAATTTTCATAATTTGATATTTATTTGTTATTTTTAGTGGATACCCGTGTTTGAAGCAGAGCGGTCTAAAGCACACTGGTTTTTGTTAAAAAACAGAATGCATGTTCGAAATATAGCTGAAGGCATATTTTCCTTAAGTCTTTCGACTTGGGTCATTATACGTAATCCAAATTATTTCCGAAAATTCAGGCATCTACACAAACAAGTGTATCCACTACCGAACGATTACAAAAATGTTCGCTTACGAAATTCATCATGACATCAATCAGCAAAGTCACATTTTTATATCTGTATTAAACTCATATATATATATATATATATATATATATATATATATATATATACTGCCCCAATTATACTCTATGTTCAATAGCTTTATCACATTTACCGACTCCAATATTTCGCACGACACTGCTATTCAATATCAATGATCCGACAGTATTATTCAATTCCTACCAGATATCATATTTATGATCTACAAAATAAACGGTAAACATAGTCTTCAAATTTAAAATTTGTATCAGACCCGACTCAGAATATCACTAAATATAAGAACTGAATTTGTGTATAGATTGCGGCGCTAATCTGACCAAATAAATTCTATAAATGTGAACTTTTTTAATACAATGCGTATATATATATATATGCAACTGAGACATTTGTGAGTCTCATCGCAGTATTAACATTCAAAATTTGAATGACTGGTTCTCACGCAAATTTCACCTGCCTCTCATTAGTATGAATAATAATAATAATAATCTACCTATGTATGTATGTATGTATGTATGTATGTATGTATGTATGTCTACCGGGCTGTATAAATATACAGACAAACGCACGCGTATATATATATATATATATATATATATATATACTTCCAGCTAAAGAGGACTCAAGGTTTTACCATTTTGAGTGCCCCAGCATTTATTTTATTATGAACAGTGCTCAATAGAATAAATATTATAGAGCTGAATATAATTATATAGTTATGAATTAACTGTATATAAAATTTATATATCTTCTCACATACATACAAAACAAATTGAAGGTTTTTGTATTTTAGTTTAAATACAACCAACATCAAACCAACATCAAACATTAACTGATGAAGAGAATCTATCTCGAAATATACAAATTACGGTGTCGCAATGTACAATTAATCCATATATATATATATATATATATATATATATATAATGCAATAATATAATAATAATCTACCTATGTATGTATGCATGTATGTATGTATGTATGTATGTATGTATGTATCTATCTATCTCTAAACTGGCCTATATTTATGTCAGATACACACACACACACACACACACACACACACACACACACACACACACACACATATATATATATATATATATATGATAAAAATAATAGATATATATATAGTGGCGTGTGTATGTGTGTGTTTCTGTTTTAAATCTACCTGATATACATAAGTACAGGTCTTTAAAAAATTAGATATTAAGGAAATATATCTGACAATATTAATAAAAGCAATGACAAAGAAACCTTTCATACCAACGCGTTTCATTGCTTGAAGAATATTTTGCTTTGAAAAAGTCCCGTATGAAAAAAAAACATAAGCATAAAAGCTTTTCTTTATTTATAGATAGATAGAGAGATAGATAGATAGATAGATAGATAGATAGATAGATAGATAGATAGATAGATAGATAGATATAATTTATTATAATTTCGAGTATTTGTGGGCATGGATCAGGATCGTGTATTATGATATTCTGATGATAAGTTCAGACGGAAACTTTTAACCACTATGCGATGCTAGATCCTTATTGTTTATAACATTTCATGCTACCACGAAATAGATCGAATTGACTCTCACATAAATATTTGTCCAGCACCTATACGTACATGAGTCACATATTCCTACATCTCCGTAAACACTTACTATCTTAATATGTGTGCGTCTGCATGAACAAATGTATTCTTATCAATGCATTTTCGCAGGGTTTGACATAATAGGGAAGTATCTCTATGTAACGATGGTTTTATGAACAGCACCCCCCCACATCCCACCATATATATATATATATATATATATATATATATATAAACACAAACTTATCACTATACTCGTTTCGAAAACCCTCCGCGTATATACGTGGAAGATAAAAAATGGTTATAAAAAAGAAAGAGCTAAGCACATGAACATCAGCCAAAGAAATTTGGACCGAGCCAGTACGTAGCCCAAAGAAAAAGGCCGAGATGAGTAATTAATAACAAAAAAGCGCTCAATACTTAAGCAGAGCATAATAAGTAAATTCAATCTAGTAAGCCAACAAAGCTACCAAGGTTTCACCTAAACGTATCTTCAGGGAACGCTGGCTCCAACGTTCCCTGAAGATCCGTTCAGGTGAAACCTTGGTAGCTTTGTTGGCTCACTAATTTTAATTTATTTGTTTGTGGTATCAAGAGAATGAGAATTAATGGACCTTCAGACGTGCACACAAGTATATAGACAAACTTCGAGCGAGATGACCTGGATAGAAATTATATGAGTTATATGTGATACTAGAAATTTTTATATCAGTCGTGTTGAGGGAGCAAAAAGATGAATGAGAACGGAGAAAAGCTTCAACAAATGCTAATGTTGCAACATCCCGAAATACACGCCGTTGCACAATATGTAGACTAGTACGAAGGTCACTAGTGGGACTGAAAAGTCACCGACGGCAAGAACATAAAAATAGAATGAAGTTGTCGAATCTTCAAACGTTGAAATCTACAGGAGAGCCGATCATACATATATATATATATATATATATATATATATATATATTGTGTATTTGGTCAACAATCTCTCTTTTATACAGGTTTCATTAAAAATGATAGACAAGGTATTATCATTTAGTTTTTTTTAAATGAGTTTTCATGTGTTCGTATATTTTGTTTTTATATGAGTTTTCATGTGTTCGTATATTTTTTTCTTTTTTTGAATTCAAATTATATAAGAATTGTCCAAAGCTGTTGCGCTTTCGAGCGATTTCGGCTAGAAATAATTTTGTTTTGCTTCTAATAGAGTCTTGTGTAGGTTAGGTTCCGAACACGGTTAGCACATTGTTAACGTGTTCATAATTGATGTTATTAAGTGGATGATTTCTCTTTTTTAGTAGTAATTCCTCTATTATTTTAATCTTGTTTTGCATGTGGATGATGCTATTATGTATGTATAAATAACATGTTTGTAGTTATTATTATTATTATTATTATTATTATTATTATTATACTGAAACTTAATAGCTATAAGGTTTCGGTGTTTAATACACCATCACTGCTTGATAATGGTGAATTAAACACTGAAACTTTATAGCTATTAAGTTGCAGTTATGCTATTATTATTATAATAATAATAATCATAACTATATATGTATGCTCTACTTTTGTCTTGAGCACTTTTTAAATGTAAATATCTAACGGTAGAATGTACTTCAATTAGCATTAAACACTTATATATATATATATATATATATATATATATATATAAATCTTGTTCTGAAACATGAACATTTTTGTGCAGTGGTATTATGCTTTTATAAACCATTGCAATAACAAAATTGCAATATTAAGATCTACTCTTTATCGAGCACTCTTTATAAAAGTAAATGCTTGAACAGTGGGTTTTTAATCTACGCGTTCTTTCATTTTTCAGTTATATATATATATATATATATATATATATATATTGCCGCTGAGATAAATTCGAAAAAGAAATAATAATAATATTCTTTTATTTTGTGTCGTGGCATAATACAATTATTATTATTATTATTATTATTTTTTTTTTTATTATTATTATTATTATATTTGATTTCTATTGTATACACATTTCCATTCGGGTCCCAATCAGAGACCTAAATAACTCCATGGCATTTTCAACTGATCATTTTTTGTAAAAAAATTTTTTTTTTAATTTTTTTCATCGGGCAGGTATGCGTTCATATATCTATATGAAGAATCTTTCTCAGCTAAATTATGATGATATTAGGAAAAGATTTGTTACGTACTTGATTGATGTTACCTTCTGCATTTGCATCCCTATTTAAGTGTTTCTTTGAAAGACCGGTATAAAAGAATACCAAATATAATTTTTTCTACTATCTATCTATCTATCTATCTATCTATCTATCTATCTATCTATCTATCTATCTATCTACATACATACATACGTACATATATATATATATATATATATATATATATATATATATATAGTATAATTAAGCCAGTATAATCTGTTAATCATCCGAAGATTGCTGTGATGCATGAAACTCAGAGTCGTGAGTAAAACATAGTTTAATATATATATATATTTGCTCTGATATACACCACTAAGCACTGTAACATTCACACTTGATTAATATAAATTTATTGATGTGTATACACGCGTATTTGTTTTTTAATCATTTCACCCCAAGCAAGGCAGAAATGCCACTGATGAGCGGGGGGCTACATAACTGTAAAAAGATTAATTAGAAAAGAGTGAGGAGTACAAACTAGTTAGAAAGAAGCAATAGAAAGCTGAGAATGCAGGTGCGATGACAGATACATAGGTGGAGAGAAAGGGAAGGATATATGGCGGTGGAGAGAAAGCTAGAGTCCAGTGGTCAATAGATGAGTATTGACATTGCATTTAAATTTCTGCAATGTGTAGCCGTCAGGAAAGTAAGAATATGGGAGAGAGTTCCACGGGCGTGAAGTGCGAGAAAAGAAGCTGCAGGAGTAGAATTGTCGTCTACATTTGGCTAACCTGATTGTGAATGGGTGGGACCCAGTTGCCAGTCTGGTTGCACGAGTAAACACCTGTTGAGGAGGCACCAGTGACTTAAGTTCGTCCGAGCAGAAGCCATGAAAGTATTTATAGAACAGACAAAGAAAGGACACATTTCGACGGTGGGGAAGTGGCTGCAGTTGAGCCGCCAGATCAGTGCCTATCACATTACAGACTCTCCTTTGGAGCCTGTCAAGAACACTGAGGAGAACGGCAGGGGCGCCTGACCATAAATGGCAGCAGTACTCTATGCACGGACGGATGGTTGACTTGTATGTATGCAGGATAGATTCAGGCGGAAAAAAACATCCTGGATCGACATAGTGACCCAACCTTCTTAGCAGTAGATTTAGCTATTGATTCAATATAGTGGTTCCATTTGAGGTCTGAGGAGAGGGTAAGGCCGAGGAGGCGTAGTGTGTTGCTCTCAGGGAGAATCGCTTGGTCCATGCTTATGGGAGGCAGGAGAGGTTGCCTGTGATGGTTGACAGACAACAGCTTGGTCTTAGACGCATTGAAGTTGACAAGCCACTTCTTGCCCCAATTCACCACAGAGTGTAGATCACGTTCAAGGTCAGCAGTGAGATTATGTCTGTCCGCCACGACAGGTTTCTTACTGGTGCGGGAGTATATTGTGGTGTTGTCTGCGTAGATGACTACTTGGGAATTGATCTCATCTGGGAGATCGTTGATGAAAATAAGGAAGAGCGTCGGGCCCAGGATAGAGCCCTGTGAGACAACAGCATTCGTGCTGTAGGATGAAGAGGCATGCCCATTCAAAACGACCTTCATTTTGCGGTTATTTAAAAAAGATGGGATTAGGTCAAGCAGGCGACCGGTAATACCGTAACCCCGTAGCTTGCATAGGAGGACAGAGTGTCAAACCCTGCCAAAAGCCTTGGAGATGTCCAGAGCAACCGCGCGAGCCTCGTCAGACTCATCAATACTGGGGCATGTACTCCGTTACGGTTGTTAGCAAGTCGGTCGTGGACCTGGCAAAGCGAAAGCCATATTGCCTGTCAAAGAAGAGTTTGTGGGCAGTAAGATGTTGAACTAGTTCAGCATTGATTATGGCCTCGAATACTTTTTCGAATATCGGTAGAAGACTGATAGGACGATAGTTGGATGGGTCCGAGGGTTCATGCATCCATATATATAGTATTATATATAGAAAAGGAGGTATATATATATATATATATATATATATATATATATATACCTCCTTATCTATATATTATACTATATATATATATAGTATAATATATAGATAAGGATATATATATATATATATGTATGTATATATATATATATATATATATAAATTTCTGTATGATGCCTACACATGTTAGGCAAATGAATGACAAAGTGGAGAATAATTCTATGTAAATGTATTCATTTAAATTTTCCTGCATTCGAACATCTTCAGCGCTTCCTGTCGATGCTTAATTGTAACCGGAGCTTGCGTTTTATATATCCTCCCCCACTTCAACACATATATATATATATATATATATATATATATATATATAATTCCATCAATAAAAACCTTACTTTAGTCCCATGGAGTATTTCTACTAAACGAAACGCATCAGAAAGAATTCTTTTTCATTTTTTCATCCATTTCCCTATATATATATATATATATATATATATATATATATATATATATATAGTGTATCGAGGCAGCAAGTAATTTTCTACACATATGCTGTTAAATATAAGAGACAATGAATGTCTATTATGTTTAATCATGAGCCGTTCTAAACGTCTTATTTTGCTTTAATTTCAGTTGAAAATAAAGACAAAAACTCTCCAACATTTGGATAATTATTTATTGATTTTCTTCTAAGCTTTCGGCTCACATGAGCCATCTTCAGAGAGGTTGTTTAAACTGAAATATTATAACATCCACCATCATTGTATAATAATAATTGTACATATTAAAGAAATCTTACAGTCTTCTACCACAAGTGAAAAATTCAAGGAAATATTGGATTTATTATACAATACTACGCAAAAGGAACATGAATCCCATAAACAAGTCATCCAAAAAAAGCTAAACAAATTATACAAAGGAAAAATACTTTTAACAAACATCAATGACAACTTCATTAACCTATCGGATTACCAACTTACTGCAGATGAAATAGAATTCCTTAATCTCGGACCAAATTTTCATGTCGCAAAAAACCTAATTCAATGTTTAAACAAATGGAAATTGAAGCTTTGTACCAACAAATACTTCAACTCGAACAAGACAACCATATTACTACACAGGTAGGCTTAAAAGAATTACTCAAAGCTGAATCAATCAAACACCGTTACCATAAAAATCCTACTGATATTATAAATACGCCTCTCATAAAAGCAGCCACACATCTCAAAAATAACCAAAATATTGTTATCCGACGTGCCGATAAAACCAATACATTTGTTATTTTAAACAAACAGGAATATCACTCCAAATTACAGGCCATTCAGGACGATTACAATAAATTTAAAAAATTAACGAGTAATACCACCACCCAACTTAAAAAACTTATTAATAAACTTATTACTGCAAACAATGCTGAAATAGGATCCTATAAGCTTCAAAAGATTATAGGTGACTATCAGCCCGGAAATGTAAAAATCCACAAAAAAGATCATCCCCTCCGACCTATCATTTCTCAAATACTCACACCAATACATAACCTTTCCAAAACACTTAGCAAACTAATTACTCCCTATCTTCCTGGTAAATATAGTATTAATTCCACGGACGAATTTTTACAGATTCTCCATTCTGTAAAACCTAAGAATCAAATAATTGCATCTTTGGATGTCCAAAACTTATTCACAAATGTTCCCGTCCAGGAAACAATTGACATCATTATCCGTGATGTATGCAGTCATGCTACTCTCCCATCAATCAATATTAAACCCACTATATTAAAAATACTATTATTAGCATGCACCACACAAGTACCCTTTCACGATCCCTTAGGCAATATTTATACACAAATAGATGGTATTGCGATGGGATCTCCTTTAGGTCCCCTCTTTTCTAATTATTATATGGCAAATCTAGAAAATAAAATAATTAATGACAACAATAAACCCTCTATATATGTAAGATACATAGATGACATCTTTGTTTTAGCTAAGAATATCGATCAAATTAAATATCTTAAAAACAAATTTGAAAGTCACTTCGTCCTCAAATTTACATTAGAACTTAATATTAATAACAAAATCCTATTCCTTGATGTATTCAATGATTCTAGCACACATAAATTTACTACTTCTCTATATAGGAAACCCACTAGCATAAATTCGTGTCTTCTTAATTATAATAGTGAATGCCCCCAACGATATAAGTTAGCTGTTATAAAACACTTACTTCAACGCACACAAATGATATCTTCTTCCAAATCTATATTTTATAAAGAATTACACAACATTAAGCAAACACTAGTCAATAATGGATTTACTAACTCCGTCATTGATCAACAAATTAAAATGTATCTCAACAAAATTAACAATAGCTCTAACAATAATGATACTATTAATAATAATGGTTTACATCAAAATAAACATAACACTATTAACTTATACTATTGCAACCAAATACATAATAATTATAAACAAGATGAAAAACTCTCAAAAACATAATACGTAGAAATGTTAAACCAGTCGAAAGTAATAATCAAATTAAACTCATTATATATTATAAAAAGTTGAAAACAATTGACCTCATAGTCTATAATAACCCAACAAGCACTAAACTAAATTCTCTACAAAAAACCAATGTAGTGTACCAATTTACATGCCCATTCAGAGATTGCATCTCTGATACTAATAAAAAACCTAGTACATATATTGGTTTTAGTACAACCACGCTCTCCCGTAGACTTACATTTCATCTTTCTGATCAGAGTACTATTAAACAACAGTTCTCTGAAAAACATAAACATGTAGGTAATATCAGACAGATTTTGGTCAACAATACGGTGATCCTTACTCATACACACAGTAAGAGGAACCTGCAGATATTGGAGGCCATGTACATCAAATTTAACCAACCAACACTCAATAAAATCAACTTTAAAAACCGGAAATAACATATTACATTGCCTTTGACTCCATGGTTTTGTTGTCATTTCGCGCTATCCCGCGGTGTGACGTCATAAAACCGCATCGCAAATTTAAGAACTGCGTTTATTATTTTTGGTAACTATTGCCGTTACCAAGCGGAGTTTTATGTCAACACAAAATAAAATCGTCGGTGATGGTGGATGTTATAATATTTCAGTTTAAACAACCTCTCTGAAGATGGCTCATGTGAGCCGAAAGCTTAGGAGAAAATCAATAAATAATTATCCAAATGTTGGAGAATTTTTGTCTTTATTTTCAACTGAAATTAAAGCAAAAATAAGACGTTTAGAACGGCTCATGATTAAACAAAATAGACATTTATTGTCTCTTATATTTAACAGCATATATATATATGCAGCATATCCTCATTCAAACATTACAACGAAAACTTATAATTATCACAGTTACAATAAGATTGTCTTTTTAATTTCCCCTGAAAATGATCTTGGAAATGTTCGAAAGTACTTGAGTAAGCAACAACTATGGTGCCTTCCTTGATGAATTTCATCTTAACATCAAGAAATTGATTAGACAACTGGAAAGGTTCAGTATAAAAATAAACATAAACAATATGACTATATTATTCAATGAAACACATATATATATTTGTGTGTGTGTGTGTGTGTGTGTGTGTGTGTGTGTGTGTGTGTGGCCGCGTCGTAGAATGATTCCAACATTCACTTTCTACCATGAAAACCGGGTTTCACTCGACAGGGAAGGGACTTTTTGGTCCTATTGGTCTGGAGAGGCCATCTCAGCGTTGATAAGTGCCTAAAACCCATATCACGACCCACTCCTTTTGAGTGAAATTGCGTTGACGGAGCCGTTCGGACACCGTTACTAATTGTGCTAGCACGAAACCACAAGTCATCAGGACCGCCGAGGTGAGCGTACTAGCCTTGTTCACGACAGATTATGTGTTTTTTCAAGGAACTGTCACTAAGGTCCTCTCTGCATAGTTTTAATATAAGCTTCAAGATGAGCCTGTAATATTGATTTGGTAAGCGTCCTGGCAGATGGATGTGTGCGGCAACAAGTGGCCAACCATTATATCATTATTATTATATGTTTGTTTGTGTGCCATACAAATGCATACATATATGCACTCCTATATAAACCTACATTAACGTTACTGTTAAAGTGAGGAAGATAGTATAGCGCTGTTATTATGCGCGTGTAGTCTTGCTTGTTTTCACTGTCTGAGTTATAAAAGGTGGACAGCCAAAATAATCCCTTCCTTAGATGAGTCCAGATCTCCGAAGTTGGTTTTATTAAGTTTATCTAATTACAGTACTGAGTACGGGAACACAGTGTAGATCCAACTCACTACATTCGCTGTGCACTACGAAACGGAATTTTCTAGCCTCTAATTGGAGAAGAGGTGGTCGCAGATATCCACACACTACCATTATTGACACTAACTCTCGTCGCACAGATAATAGACATCCGTACACATGAAGACACGAATAAACATGTACACCGATATTTATACAGTCATACGCACACGTGCTCACATAAACAATATATATATTTATTTATAGTCATTTATACTTACAGAAAATAACTACTTACATATCCCATCATCTAAATACGAGATCAATTATCACATATCTGGGAATTTATTCTTTCTTTTTCTTCTAAGAATCACGTGACAATGAGGGCTGGGGTTGACGGACGGTGACCGGAATTACAAATTCACATGCGAGTTTATTTTTTAACTTTTTTTAGTTTAGAATTTTTTTTTTGTTTTAGTTCTTTGCATGTTTTTGTTTTATCATGTTTTTTTTATCTTTTAGTATTTTTTAAAAATAAAAGTTGATAGTTTTTATGCTTTCTTCAAAATGGCGTTGTTGTTCTCTACAAAGCAGACGTAAAGCAGATGTTAACAGGTTTGTCAATGTCTACTCAAGATTGGCTGACTTAGTTTTGATTGAGACGCAGACTGCGATGAAAACCAAGTCAGACGGCCATGCAGGCAGTTAGAATGTCCAATAACTGCACCTCCAAATATGTCCTCTTAATCGAACCGTTGGAAGAAAATACCTTCGCAATAACCAGCGCGAACATTTCAAGTAAATCTTCATAAGTTTCTCTCAAATCTTTTTATGAATGACCCCCATGTATCGTGGGTTCATATAGCCCTGAAAAGCAAATACAGGCATAATCTCGCGCCAGTTGAAAAGCCAACCAATTAAAACGTGAATGAAAAAAAAAGAACTGATTGCAAAAGATGTCGTAGTTAATAGTTTTTCTGAAATCATTTCTCAGACGTGTCCAATGAATGGGAAGCGTTCCTCATTATTATTATCATTAATATTATTATTATTATTTGAATCATCCACAATAACCACACCTCTGTTTATAAGTATTCACAACTCAGCGATTTTTATCTATAAGCAAATGTCTATATCCTACCATTAAATATTCTACGCGTCTAATTATGTTCGCCGTCATTACTCTTGTTCTTTGACCTCAGACGACTTTACTTTCAATTTCTCGAAAAAATGCTAACCTTTTGAGCACTCAAGAAAGACTTCCCACTAAAATAATAATAATAATAATAATAATAATAATAATAATAATAATAATAATGCTGCGTAAAACTATATAAATCGTAGTGCTAGAACGATATGAAACTTTTAATGTCCCTCTGTAAAATATTGATATTTATTGTCAAACGTCAGAATTCAATAGAACTAATTTAAAAACATCTTGCCTTGTGGCAAGATATTCTGAATCATTGATAGAAAGCATAAATAGACTTTCAGAGTGCTTTTGTCAAATTTCTACTAGAATTTTTTATGGTAATATTGACGATTTTTCTTTGTCATTAGAATTTTCTATTTAGATGTCTTCCAGTCTATCTTTCCATTTAACTTTCGTCTTGTCAATCAAATATCTCTATCACTATCACTCCGTCCCCTCCACTCAGACACGCACGCGCAACATACATATATACAGCAGTGTGCAAAAGTTTTCGGCGTTTTTATTGTAAACTTCTAATAATTGCCAACTTATGTGTAAATATTTTTCATTGCATTTTCTACAAATGAAATATTGTCTTTACTAAAATCCTTTCCATCAATAATTATATTTTGTAGCAGGGAATCTGAACAAGAGAAGATGTGAGATGACTCAAAATGGCTGTGAAAAGATGTTCGGAATATTTTAGACCATTTGTCTAAAACATTTATAAGTCGACTATTTGTCCATGCTCTGGTGTTTCTGCTATGCATTTAGAGATTCTTGATAAAATCATTCGTAGAAGAATCTGCATTATTAATCAGTCCTAACGTGAAATATAGGCCCCAGTCACTTACCCGCCACTGTTACGCCTTTTTTTACTTTGCCTTTTCTATAAATATTTTCATCGTAATTATTCTGGTGAGTATTCCTGTTTGGTCACCAAGACTTTACAAATTTAAGCTCAGTACTAGAATGGCAGTTAGGTCTCATCATTTTATGGTTGAAATAGCTAGACTTAACCGTAACTTATATGCTAACAGTTTCTTTTTCTCACGTTTGTGAAGCTCACTTCCGGCCTCTTGCTTTCTAATTTGAACGCAATGTCAATCGTTATCTTCTGTTTTCTTAATTCTTGTTTAGTTATTGCTGTTTCTTCTTAATAATGCTTTTTAACCTCATATTTTTCACCCTTAGTGACCCCTTGCATATTATTAGCTTTATTGTCTTGCTTAGGGTAAGATGTTTGAAAAAGTCCAAATGAAATGCTTGCAGTGTTAATTTATTATATTATTTTCATTTTAAAAAATATTGTAATTGTTAATGTTTCATATGGCTTCTCTTAACGGGAACAGGTATTTCAATGCGCTTTGGAAGGAATACATACAAATCCTTCACTATCTTAACAGGCATAGTATACCATTCTTTATGACTGAGCTACAGTTCTTCAAGATTACGTGTATTCTTCCGGCGAATTCATCTCTTTAGTTCTACCCAGATTTACCTGCAGGGATCTGAAATAGCTAATGTTTCAATATGGCGATGTATTAACCTGATTTTGTTTGGTTGTACACGATCTAATGTTTACAGGTCTCTTATGCTGAAAATAGTTCAAGTCCGGTATCAAATGGCACCTGAGCAATTGAATGTATTTGACACGAATCATGCTGCCGTTGATTTTAACCATTTTTTTTTATTCATTACCTTTTGTGTATTCCCCAAAGCATCAGACTCTCACCTGTGAAACTTTTCTGTTTTGATCGTGTAAAGTGGCTCGTTTCGTTTTATTGTGATCCGCCAAATCCCCGTTAATTGGAAAGCAACTCCATCCTACTTTCGTTGCTACGGTGCATTCCTCTATAACCAATTTAATCTTGTCTGTTTTCACAATGCTGGTTTCTTAGCAGAAATGCATCCCTTCAGTTCATCTTTTCAAAGGAGACACTTCGTGGTATCTACCGACTCTAAATTAATCATCACACCCAACTATCACTTGCCTTGAAGTCGTCATGGACTGAGCTTTTGCTGTCCTGATCAGTTCCCATATTGCAGCTTTTGAAAGCCGTGCTTAATTTAACCGAATGCCTCAAAACTTTGAGAGGATTACTAAAAATGTCGCTTCTTGAAATTCCACGTAACTTAGCTATTGTAAACTGGCGCTTATTATTGACAATTATTTGCATCCTGGACCTTTTTAAAAAAAAAAACATTTTTCTAGCATTGAAAAAATTACGGAATATAAAAATTCCCGTTATACGAATGGAAAAACTATTGCCGTTGCAAAGTCATTCCAGATTAACGATGTTAAAGTGTTCTTTCTATTTTTCTAAAGAGCCACCAATAAAGAGAACCATGAAGCTCCGGTGGCCGAAAGGTTTTAGCTCGGCTATTTTTAGAATGTGCGTCGTGGTGTAATGAATATCTGCTCGGAATGAGAAATCAGAGAGCCGAGTTCGAATTCCAGTCGAATTCGTTTCAGTCACTTATGCACAAATACCCTTGTGTAAATTGTGAATCCATCACTTCTCCCTCCAACTATAGATGGATAGGACAGATTGAGTTCTAAAGTCTTGGTTGGCAACCAGTCTACTGCTAATTGAAATGGCAACCTACAGCGGGAACACCTTCAGTCTAGTCAGTCATGGATCGAAAAAGACATGATCACCCAAGCATTTATCACGTATAGCAATTAAGTGACTGTGATTTTAAGTGATTTTATGAGTATCTCCCCATACTCACTTTTATCTAGAACCCCTACTACAAAATACGATAATTGGATAAGAGAATGTCTCCAATAGTGACAATATTTTATGTGTAGAAAACTCGATGAGAAACATCCATTTATATATTGATGACTATCAAAATTTTATCATGGTTTAAATCGTCTAAAATTATTTTGCACGTCCTTATATATATATATATATATATATATATATATATATATATATATGCGTGTGTGTATGTTTGTGTGTAATTTTAAAAAAATTAATCTCTTGTCTTTAACCAGAACTCTGAAAAAATTTTAGTAAAAGTGAAACATGTTAAATTTAGACACATTTCTTACTTTGTTCTTTATTTATTATATATATATATATATATATATATATATATAATAAACTTATCCACTATATATATATATAGTGGATAAGTTTATTATATAGGATACGTCATAGTTGGATTAGACTACGTATTACGTTTACTGGCCTGAACTTCTGAGAAATCTGAATGTAAGTAAATGCATGGGGAACCTTTGTTCACTAAGATTTCTCTTGTAGACTTGTTGGCCATAACCTGTTAATTGATATTACAAAATGACGAGCTTCAAATTTCGCTTTTATCGAGAATACCACTTTACACCGACTTTACACGTTTAAAAAAAAAATAGCAAATGGGAAATTCTTGCCCTGGTCATTTTTTTTTTTTTTTTTTGTCTTTTGATGCGCGTGTCTTGTTCCTGCGCTAATTTTTACGCTTTAGTCTTTAGGGAAAGACGGGATTACGAAATACGTTTCTCTGTCAACTGAACATGAGCATAAAAGTAAGTTATATATTTTTAATAAAAAAAAGAAAAAAACGCGAATTGGTTTACTACTGTCTCCAGAAAATAATAATCAGTACTTCTCTGACCCATGTAGATGATGTTATGCCTAAAAGGATACATTCATCCCAAGTCTCGACAGTCAGTTTCATACGACACAAGGCTAAAACCAGAATGATGATTGTCTTACTTCAGTCTTCCAGGTGAGGGGATCCGGGTCAGGCCTGAGCCCCAAAAATCCAATAGTTCAAATCTTGGCATTTCATTCGAATAACGAACTTCGTCACAAATATTGCGACTATAATAAAAACGCCTCGAAGCGGATAATGGATAATGAGCGTTGACAATTACTATTTGATAATGAGTTTGGTCCTCACTATATTCCCCATACTTGTAAACTTATTACAAACTAAGCTTAGAAAATGTGAACTGCTCCTGTCACATTTCACCTTTAAACTATTTCAGCCATATTGCACATGCCTCTCTAAATTTTCCAGTAATTTTGTCAGTTTTAAGATTTCTTAAATGTCTTCGCTTAATTTTTTTGTCAGTCAGTATTTTCTTTATCTCTTTCTGTCTTTCATAATATATATATATATATTCTTTTGGTTTAGCTTTATCGGTTGAAGACACTTAAGACAATGAAAAATCCTGTAATCAAAATAAATATTTTGTTTTTTTTGTTTTTTTATCTACTTATCTTTATCTCTTTTCTTTTATATTTGCAGGAGGAGTTTGTGTCTTAAGATCCAACTATGGGGCCTGCTTGTGTTAGGTGTCAAAAGAGTTTTCACAAGTTAGTCTTACGCAACAGCCAATATTTTTCTACCAGAGACTCGGTTTGCTTTGTGTTATTTATCACCTTTTTTTGCTTCGTTTGATCGGAAGAGAATCAGTTTTTTTAACGTCTATAAAAACCTATATGAAAATACACACACACGCAAACGCATGCATACATACATGCATACATACATACACCTACATGCATACACATTTGATGAGAGAAGCAAGTTCTGTGTTCAGTATTATGCTGAATTTTAACAAAAGATTTCAGATTTCACAGATAAGTAGAACACATTATTTATGCCAGAACACAAACAGAATTGAGAACATTGCGCACAAAATGGCCGTAACCATCAATTTCGTACTTCCAGAGATTCTAAATATCGTAGGTCCAGATGATCTTGTACTTGCAGATGATTCTAAAACGTGTACTTGCAGATGATCATGTACTTCCAAATGATTCTAAATTCGAATAACGCTTTGACATTTCTATAAGCAACAATTATGTTAAAGATCTCTTCAGCACAAATTTTACCAATAGTTTTCTCTTCAGCAAAATTTATGTAAAGGTCAATTTGTAATGAATAAATGTTACCCTTCTGTTGTTTTTGTTGTTTTATCGTTAGCGAAAATTATTCTGTATACGGTTTGTTCTTTCTCGCTTTGCTGCAAATGCTTTTATTTTATTTTTATATTTTATTTTTACGGCCTCCAAAGGAACCATTTATCCTTATAACAGATGGTCTAAACAACAGTCACAAAGTTGAAGACTGACCTGACATATTTGGGTCGGGCTTTCCAGCCATTGTTAATTGGGAAAACTGAACTGGCAGAAAAGGGTGCATAAAGGTTGTTTGGCGACAAGAGGGCAGCTTCAGAGAAAAGTTGCATTTCATTTTTCATTTCTTTATCCTAATATAAGGTAGGCTTTTTTATTTTTTTAATTTTTTTCACAATGCCCAATATTTTAGTTCGCAATCTTTTTAGCTATATTTAAATATCATTTCTTCCTTTATACTCTTTTCAAAACAATTACATATTTTTCCAAATTATTCACTTTTATTCGCAAGCTATCATATTCATTCATCAATGTTTCATTCTTTTCAGTATTGCTTACTTCAATACTTACTAATGTTATTCACTCGTTGTCATTCCGTCTTTGAATTTCTCTCTCTCTCTCTCTCTCTCTCTCTCTCTCTCTCTCTCTCTCATCCATTGTTTCTCTGACTTTATCGTATGACGTTTTTCTGGAGCTCATTTAAAAACCTTTTCATTCTGTGTATTTTCTTGTTTTTTTTTAAACATTTTTCTTTCTTTTTTTAACTTTCTTCTTTTTCTTTCTTTATTCATCCTTTCTCTTTTCATTACACATTTGTTCCATTTCTGTTATGCACCCTCTTTGTCATCTCTCTTTCTTTCTATTTTCACTTTTTCAGTCATTCATGTTTCCTTACTTCTTTTTTTTCTTTCTTTCTATTTTATTTCATCATTAGTTCCTTTTTCTTATCTTTTGATTTATTCTTCTTTTTATAAATCGTTTCATTCTTTCTCTCAGTTTTTCTTTCAACTATTCGTTTCTTTCTTTCTTTCTTTCTTCTACTTTCACTTTCATTTTCGATTTTATTCGATCCTTTCTCATTCTCACTTTTAGTTTCTTTCTTACTCTTGATTCTTGTATATTCGATTTCTTCTACTCTTTTTTTCACTTCTCTTATCGCTTTCTTTTTTTTTCCTATTTTTATTTTATTTTATATTTCTTTTTTATTCCCTACTTTAGTCTCTTTCAAACATTTGCATTGTAATAACTTATTTTCTGCTACCCACACACGCACAATGAATCATTGAATTCGACTACGGATTTTCGCAAGCTTTTTTCCCCCTCTAGTCGCTACTTTTTAACGTTTCATTTAATGAAACGCTCATCTCCCTTCATATTTTAACCCTTTCTGGTTCAGAAGTTTGGCTGTCACCGAGTGGCTGACACAAAATAATCTTTTAGAAATCTGAAAATCTATAGAATTCTGTTTTTTAATAAGTGTAACTTATATATATATATATATATATATATATATATATATATATATGTATGTATATATATATGCTGGAGCAGAAACACCTCCCAGAAATATCTTCTACATAATGGTAAGACATTAGCTAGTGAGTGCAGTATAATTAACTCCCACTGTTAAACTGTTGCCTGTGTAGTCCGTGTTCACTTCGGCAATTGTTAATGGTGCTTTTATTGAGTTAATGTTTTACCATTTGCAGATAGGTATTTGTTACGTACTTTTAGCTAACATCTTGGCATTATGTGGGAGGTATTTCTGGGAAGCATATGTGGAAGGTATGTCTGCTGCACCCAATATATATATATATATATATATATATATATATGAGAATTGCAGCTGGAAGGCGTTGTTACCGGTAGCTATGTGCCTCCGGACAGATAGAGGGCTTCTTCGATTTGAAAGCGCCTCTTTTCTATCTTAAACCGTCTTCGTTCCATTTGTAACCGTTTCTCCTCAATGTCCAGTCGGCCCTTTTCGACCTGTAGCCGCTGCTTCTCAACAGCCAGCCTCTCCTTCTCGATTAGGATGAAGTTAGAGCATTGGTCATCGCTGATCGGATTGTCTACTTGTTCGCCGTTGTTGGCCCGAAACCGCCAGACACCGGCCGGCATTTCGGACGATGCCCACCGCACATGCTCGATCGTCTGGGGCGGCAGACTGACACCGGCAGATATCGTGGCCTGAATGCTGGCTCTTGATGGGGACACGATAGAGGCGGTGTGGGCGGGTGGTGGTGCTGGGTGGACCGGGGGCGGAGGTTGTTGGGAAGGTGGAGGTTGTGGATGGGTAGGTTGATGGGGAGGGGCATGGGCCGAGGATGGACTTGAACAAGGAATGACAATGGTTGAACTGGACGGCTGGAATTTGGACTCCACCGCTGGTGTGGGAGACGGTGACTTTTCCTTTTCAGTAACCTCTATATGGTTCCGTGGTTCCTCCTCTTGTGAATTCTGGAAAGAAAAGAAAGAGAAAGAGTGAGAAAAATTAATTTTTGTTATCATTAACATAGTTTAAGCTAAAATTAGTAAAACACCTGGTTAGGATAAAAAACAAAGGAAATTAGTGTAGCAAGATTATATTGCACCAGATTACAAAATGTTGATTAAATCAAATACCTCGATTGAACACAAATAGACACCACGATCTGTAAAGTTTTCATTAATTTATCACCACTGACAAACTAGAATAGAGAACGGGTTCCGCTAGGCTGAATGCTTTGCCCGTAGATACTCCACTAATTCGACACTGGGCTCGTTAGGAATACCTACACCCGACTTCCCACCCAGAACTAAGGCTCAACTACATAACGTCCACATTACACACTCGCTGGTCTCCAAGATAATTGCACAACTTGACCCACACAAAGCGAGCGGCGGGGACGGAATCCCAATCATAGTACTGAAGAAATGTGCCCCAGAACTCTCCTCTGTCCTCTTGAAACTCTATAACCTCTGCCTATCTGCTTCCTGTTTTCCTGCCTGTTGGAAGTCCTCCTGTGTAGTTCCTATATTTAAGAATTCTGGTGAACCCTCAGACCCCGCCAATTACCGTCAGTCTCCTTCCGATCTTCGGCAAAGTTTTCGAAGCCATTATCAACGCCGAGGTGATTCAGCATCTCACGGCCCACAGGCTTCTCTCTGACAAACAGTACGGGTTTTTCTTCACCAGGTCTACTGCTGATATGCTAACCACCATTACCGAGTACATATACCGGGCTCTTGATAAGAATGGCGAAGCCCGAACGGTTGCCTTGGATATCTCCAAAGCGTTCGACAGGGTCTGGCACGCTGGCTTCTTATGCAAACTGCGGAGCTACGGTATAACTGGAAATCTGTTTGACCATATCCAGTCATTCCTCTCTAACCGCACATTGAAGGTAGTATTAAATGAGCATGCCACCCAAAACTACCATACGAACGTGGGTGTCCCTCAAGGTTCTATCCTAGGTCCCACGCTCTTTCTGCTGTACATTAATGATCTCCCCGACGCCATTAGATCCCAAGTAACTCGACTATATTCTGTAAAAAGCGGTTTAATTTCTATTTTTGTCTTCAGAAATTGAATTAAATCAACTTTACAGTGTTAGCTGCTTGTGGTAAGTCAACCTGGATTCAGTCCATTTTTCAGTCTGTTTTTGTGAAATTTCTTGGAAATTATTTTTATTTATTATTTTTTTTTTTCGTCTTTTGGTCGTCTTTGATTTTTTTTTTTTCGTCACTTAATTTGTGTAAATAAGTTTGCTATTCAAGGGTATTTTTGACTTTTACTAAGTTAAAACTTTGTAAACCTCAGTCACTTTTTCTTTGTTTCTTTTTTTTTTCTTCTTTTTTTTTTTAATTGGAGTAGATAGTTTCTACTATCGCCCGGTCTCACACTCCACCCGCTTCTTTTGAATGAGTTTAGAGGTGATCACCTTGTTTCTTGTTTAGGAAGGGGTTCCCGGTTCATCCCCTTTCTCTGGTCTTGGTGTTAGTTCAGCTGGAAGCTCTTTGCAGTTACGTAGTATAGTGACAACGTCTTTACATTCTGAGGGTACCGGGTTGGCAGTTTCCTGGTTGCTGCTTCCGACTGGTAGTTAGGAGCCCGAACTCTTGCGTAGCGTCTTGAGAGGCTGCTCTGATCAACAGTTGAATAATACCGGGGTTCTTGTAGTGCCATATCGCGCATGGACGGGCGTCCCTGCATGAACGTTCGGTGGGCAACCCCGAGACCACATTATGTTGTAGGCCGCGCCAGTTTCCATCCTTCACAAGTTGCAAATGATTGACCGACTGATTCTATTCTAAGACCACTCCTTAACTGAATTACTATGGAAAAAAGCAAACATAATAACAAAACTAAACCAGCTCATTTGAAAACGCCTAAACCTGTCTGCATCTCTTTCACTAACATACGCGGCATCCGCACCAACTTCCCCAGCGTAGATTCTTTCCTCCATAATAACTCACCTGATATATTAACCCTATGTGAAACTAATCTTGACCCTTTTATCCCCTCATCTGAGTTCAGCGTTCCTGGCTACCTTCCCCTCTTCAGGAAGGACTCCAATGTTCATATGCATGGGCTTGGTGTCTATGTCAGCGAACACCTTCCTTTAGCTAGGGTGTCATCTTTTGAATCCCCAGATCATTCTTTCATGTGCTTCCGCCTCTCACTTCTCAGCTCGATTAGCTATCTCTTCTTTCTCTACCGCTCTCCTTCCTCCCCTGACTGTTCGTTACTTGACATCATTTCTGACAATATTGACAAAGCCATTTCTACCCATCCCTCTGCCTATGTATTCGTGTTTGGTGACTTTAACGCCCACCACACTAAGTGGCTGGAAAACTCTGTCACTGACGCTGCTGGTGTCCACACCATGAACTTTTCAATCACCCAATCCCTTACGCAAGTAGTGGACTTCCCCACGCGTTTCTCCGACAACCCTAACGGAAGGGACTCACTTCTAGACCTCTGCTTCACTTCCATCCCAGACTCTTGCACTACCAGACAACTCTGCCCACTTGGATACTCTGACCACACTGTAGTGTCCGTCAATATTTCACTCCACTCCAGCCCGACCCATGAAACACAGACAAGTAGAATATCCTACTGCTATCAAAGAGCAGACTGGGATTCGTTCCGAGACTTCCTCTGTGACATCCCTTGGAACAACGTCTTTAGTCTTCCCATCGAAGAATGTGCATCCGAGGTCTCCTCCTGGGTTAAGGCAGGCATCGATGCCTTCATCCCTGCTAGGAAATTCCAGCTTAAATCTCATTCGTCTCCATGGTTCTCACCCGCTTGCTCGGCTGCCATTGCCCACCGGAATCATTTCTTCCGACTCTATCGTAACTATGCGTCGGAACAAAACATGCGCCTTTTCACTTCAGCTCGTAATAAGTGTAAAAGGATACTTAACGAAGCTAAGATGTTGTTTGCTGCCAGAATGAAGCAACGCATAGCATGCTCTAAATTCGGCTCTAAAGACTATTGGCGACTCTGTAAAAGAGTACTTAACAAGAGCAAGTCCACAATACCCCCGCTAATCAACGAATTTGAGGTCCTCACCTCCCCAGCAGATAAGGCTGAATGTTTTGCCCGCAGATTCTCGAACAATTCGAGTCTGGACTCATCTGGAGTTTTTACACCCGACTTCTCACCTAGAACCGAGGCACAACTGAATGATGTCCACATTACACCTTCGCTTGTCTCTAAGATAATCTTAAAACTTGACCCTCACAAAGCGAGCGGTGGTGACGGAATCCCAACCATAGTCTTAAAGAAATGTGCCCCTGAACTCTCCTCTATCCTTTCTAAGCTCTACAACCTCTGCCTATCTGCTTCCTGCTTTCCTGCCTGTTGGAAATCTTTCTCTATAGTTCCTATATTTAAAAACACTGGAGAACCCTCTGACCCTGCAAATTACCGCCCTATCAGCCTTCTTCCGATCTTTGGCAAAGTGTTCGAAGCCATTATCAACGCCGAGGTGGTTCAGCATCTCACAGCACACAGGCTCCTCTCGGACAAGCAATATGGTTTCCGCTTCACCAGGTCTACTGCTGATATGCTAACGACCATCACCGAGTACATATACCAGGCACTCGACAGGAATGGCGAAGCTCGAACCGTTGCATTGGATATATCTAAGGCGTTCGACAGAGTTTGGCATGCTGGCCTTCTATGTAAACTGCGGAGCTATGGTATAACTGGACATTTGTTTGAACTAATCCAGTCATTCCTCTCTAACCGCACAATGAAAGTGGTATTAAACGGACATGCCTCTCAGAACTACCATACAAACGCAGGTGTCCCCCAAGGCTCCATCTTAGGTCCTACACTCTTCCTGATATATATTAATGATCTCCCTGATTCCATAAGAACCCAAATAGGTTTGTACGCCGATGACACCACAGTTTACTCTCGCCTCCAACAAAAATCTGGTGTAGGCGTCAAAGCTAAACTCGCAGCCGAGATTGAAAAAGACCTCCAATCCATATTGGACTGGGGTAAGAAATGGCTAGTAAATTTTAATGCTTCTAAAACGAAGCTACTGTCAATTAACCATCATCGACAATCTCACCTACCTCCCATTAGCATGGACCAGGCTTGCCTCCCAGAGAGTAAAACACTACGCCTCCTTGGTCTCACACTTTCAGCGGACCTCAAATGGAACGACTATATCGAATCCATTGCTAAATCCGCTGCTATGAAAGTCGGTTCTCTGTGTAGGGCCCGGAAGTTTTTTCCGTCTAAATCTGTCCTGCACATTTACAAATCTACCATCCGCCCGTGCATTGAATACTGCTGCCATATCTGGTCGGGTGCCCCTGCTGTTCTCCTCGGGCTTCTCGATAAGGTTCAGAGGAGGGTCTGTAATGTGATAGATACCGACTTGGCAGACCGCCTGCAGTCTCTCTCCCACCGGCGAGACGTGGCTTCCCTGTGTCTCTTCTATAAATACTTTTACGGCTTCTGCTCCGATGAACTTAAATCACTGGTGCCCCCTAAATACGAATTTGCACGAGATACTAGATTAGCAACTAGATCCCACCCTTTTACAGTGAAACCGATAAAATGCAGCCGTAACTTCTACTCCAACAGTTTCTTTCCTCGCTCTTCCCGACTGTGGAATTCTCTTCCAAACGATTGCTTCCCCGACGGCTACAATCTCCAGGAGTTTAAATGTAAGGTCAATACACACCTCCTAACACACTAACCTGCTCCCATGCTATCAAGCACTCTTCCCATCTGCCCGACCCTCATCCTCGCTATCCTTACTCATCTGTCACCTTTCTCCTGACATTCCCTATGTCTATCCACTCCTTCTCTTTACCTTCCCCTATGTAGCCCCATGCGCAATAGTGGCAGTGGAATGCCTTGCTTGGGGTGAGATGATTAAAGAAAAAAAAAAAAAAGTAGGCATGTACACCGATGACACCACAATCTACTCTCGCCTCGATCAAAAGCCCGGTGTGGGCGACAAAGCGAACCTCGCTGCCGAGCTTGAAAAGGACCTCCAATCCGTCGTGGACTGGGGTAGAAAACGGCTAGTAAATTTCAATGCTTCTAAAACGAAGCTGTTATCAACTAACCACCATAGACAATCGCATCTACCTCCCATTAGCATGAAACAGGCTTGCCTCCTAGAGAGTAAAGCACTACGCCTCCTTGGCCTTACACTTTCGGCGGACCTCAAATGGAATGACTATATTGAATCCATTGCCAAATCTGCCGCTATGAAAATCGGCTCTCTGTGCAGGGCCCGGACGTTTTTCCCGCCTGATTATATCCTGCACATATACAAATCTACCATCCGCCCATGTATTGAATACTGCTGCCATATCTGGTCGGGTGCCCCTGCTATTCTCCTTGGGCTTCTTGACATAATACAAAGGAGAATCTGTAACGTGGTTGATACTGACTTGGCAGACCGGCTGCAACCACTCTCTCACCGGCGTGATGTGGCTTCCCTGTGCCTCTTCTACAAGTACTTTCATGGCTTCTGCTCCGATGAACTAAGATCACTGATGCCGCCTAAGCACGAATTTGCACGAGATACTAGATTAGCAACTAGGTCCCACCCTTTTACAGTTAAACAGATAAGATGTAACCGTAATTTCTACTCCAACAGCTTCTTTTCTTGCGCTTCCCGCCTGTTGAATTCCCTTCCACATGTCTGCTTTCCCGACAACTACAATCTCCAGGTGTTTAAATGTAGGGTCAATAGACACCTTCTATCACACTAACTCCCAACTATTCTCAGAACACTCTCATCTACCCAACCCTCATTCTTGGTATCCGTACCCGCCTATCACCCACCCTCTGACATTTCCTATATTTAAACATCCTTCCTCCACTCTGTGTAGCCCCCTGCACAGTAGTGGCAGTGAAATGCCTTGCTCGGGGTGAAACGCTTATAAAAGAAAAAAAAACAGGATCAATTTGTTATGCCAGAAATAGTTTTCGTGCTAAATTTCAGCTAATACAAGGCTCACGATCCATCGATAAAATGGTAAAGTATATATAAAGTGTGAGATATAAATTTAAGGGGACGTTAGGTTCTTAGGTTAGTTTCGTTTAGGGGAATATCAACAAAAGTGCATTATTATTTGCTAAAATTATAATTATTTAGCGACATCTTTTTACCAAATAATCTTACAAAATCAAATGTGAAGTGAAAACATGTTTCTCATTAACAAGAAATGCGATTAATCATAGGATTTTTTTTTCGTCATATCTCAATGTATTGATTGTGATTTTACAATAAAATGTATTGTTGGGCATTTAAATCATAAAATGTATTGATGGTAATTCTACTATAAAATGTATTGTTTGACATTTCATCATAAAATATTGCTTGTTATTTCGCTACAATAATGTATTGCCGGTCATCTTGGTTTTAAAATGTAATGCTGATCATTTGCTATAAAAATATGTTGTTGGTCATATTATTGAAAAAAACTACTGTTAGTAATTTTGCTATAAAAAGTATTGCTGGTCATCTTGCTTTAAAATGTATTGTTAGTTATTTTGTTATAAAAATGTACTGTTGGTAATTTTTTAATAAGAATTTATAGCTGTTAATTTCACTACAAAATGTGTTGGTGGTCATTTTTTATAAAAATATATTACATGCGTTTTTTACTCCAAAAAAAAAAAGTATTTTATACTTTCCTAGTGTTTTAATTTTTGTTTGATATTCGCTATTTGCCCGTAGCTAGATCCTAACTGGTGCTGCCACCCCAAGACCGGGAGAACCTGGAAAAAACAGCAATTAAAATGTGGTTTCAAGCTTTACAAAACCATCTCCTGATTAGAAGCTTTGCTGTCGGATGTAGTCTATCGTCATACCCAGGACTAGTAAAAGAAAATGGTAGAAAGTGAAAATCTTAAGGATAATGAGGAAAGATGATGACTGACTCTTGACATGAAGCAGTCAAAGTGTTCAGGGAAGGATCAACTCTAGCCTCTGTATCTAATTGTGGCAATTCTTGAGGACAAAATTGTGTGATAGGTACTCCCTTTTTACATTTGGAACATCTAACAAATCAACAACTCTGTGGAAGCCACAAAGTGTATCCTAGCTATAAAGGTCTTAACTATTGGTATTAAAGAATGAATTTAATCTGAACATTTCTCAATTTTCATATCTCAGGGAAGCCCTGTGTAAAAATTATTATATATGATTATTAAAATTGACACTATTAAAATATTTCGGACCATTATCCTAGTTTTTATGGTCATAATAACGACGTTTCGGTCGTTGTACACTCAGCTCTTCTTCGGGTGATATGCGTTAGAATTTCGAACGGAACACTTTATTTCGTTCACCTGGGTAGATTGTTCTAGTTCTACAAGCCAAGGAGGTGACTTGATTCAAAAAGTTGTGAGTTCAATTCCTGGCCACAGCAGGGGTGAACAAAAACTTGGAGAGTTGAGTTACTAAAGGGAAATAACTGAAACTGAGATACTCAGAAAAGGCATGGCGCGTGGAATTAGAACAATCTACCCCGGTGGACAAAATAAAGAACTCGGTTCGAAATTCCAAAGTAGATCACCTAAAGAGATCCGGAGCGAACAACGGCTGAAATGTCACGAAAATGACAATAAAGACGAGTATAACAATCCGAATAATGTAAATAGTGTAAATAGCTGCAGTACCTCATCTCAGAAATATATACACATTTATTAATGTATATCTCCTTTATATTTTTTATTGTAGTTAATGTGGTAAGCATAATATATGGACACTCGTCCTGTACTCGAGTGATACACGAATCCGCCACGAACAGATCCTGTTCACTAACTAATGAAGGCGGTTTCACATTGACACCATATAGATATCGCTAAATTTATTCCCTGTGCTTATTGTAATTTCAAATAATATACACCTTTGTGCAAATCAATTGAAACAACTGCTTTAGTTTATTTTCTTGCGCCATACTGTGAATTTTAGACCCACTGTAGTGACAGGGTGTAATCGATTTCTGTTTTTTCCTCAGGTCATTTGCAATGGTGTGCAGTAATATGAATTTGTTTTCGATGAGTATGATGAAATTCTTTTGGTCTTGAAAATATTATGTCATCAGTGATTGTATAAGATTTTATCACGCCTAGACACTACTGACTCGACTATCAATTAGTTGTCCTACGGCCATTGCCTGCGGTGGACATTACTCCAAGAAAGCTTACAAAAATTGTAAGGTTGTACGATTACAATAGCAAGTCTTACAGAGAGGTCGCGAATATTGTTGGTGTCAGCCTTTCAACTGTCAGTCATGTCATGAAGGCGAAAAAACAAACTGGATCCATCAGTCCAAAGCGTAAAAGAAAAGGCGGTCGGAAGAGGTAAACAACGCCAAGAGACGACGTATTTGTGATCAAGAAAGTGTGAAAGATCTTAAGAAGACATCATTTGTTTTGTTTCAACTAATTTGCACAAAGGTGTAAGAAGTTGAAGCCTTCATTATAATAATAACCAAACATTTTCTAATAATACACCGCACGTGTATAGCAAAATTACGAATATAAATTAAGCAAAAATTACTCAAACAAGCAATAGCCAATTTATAAGGGTTTCTCGCGTCACCCCTAGCGACCTCATGTAGAAACCTAAGGTTCTGGGGAACACCTTTTGAGGAAAAAACTGGTTTAATCTAACTCTTGTAAAGATAAGAGACCTTTCAAATGTCTTTGCATGAGTTTCACTTTAGGTCAGAGGTGAACTCGTGGCGCAATAATCGTTCAAAGCGCCTGTTTTCTATCATGAACCGTCTTCGTTCCATTTGTAACCGTTTCTCCTCAATGTCCAGTCGGCCCTTTTCGACCTTTAGCCACTGCTTCTCAACAGCCAGCCTCTCCTTCTCGATTAGGATGAAGTTAGAGCATTGGTCATCGCTAATCGGATTGTCTACTTGTTCGCCGTTGTTGGCCCGAAACCGCCAGACACCGGCCGGCATTTCGGACGATGCCCACCGCACATGCTCGATGGTTTGGAGCGGCAGACTGACACCGGCAGATATCGTGGCCTGAATGCTGGCTCTTGATGGGGACACGATGGAGGTGGTGTGGGCGGGTGGTGGTGCTGGGTGGACCAGGGCGGAGTTTGTTGGGGACTTGGGAAAACGCCGGATTTGAATGATGATGATGTAGATAATAACTTAGTTTTTGAAGTATAAAAAATCAAAGGTTAATTATTTACTCAATTAACTAGTTGATCTTGATCAGTAAAGAGATCAGCTGCAAGGCTCCAGTCATCTTGGGTTTCGGAAATGCATCCATAAAGAGTGCTATCATTTTGCATGGATCTCTATTGATGATCGGAGAATATTCCCAGGCTGATCGTTAATAAAAAGCCCAACTAGAGTAGGACCGAGGACAGAGCTTGAGGAGGGTGAGATTGCATTGATATTCAGGAATGAGGGAGTAGCGATAACATCAGAAATCCTAAAAAAACGATATTTTACCGAATGCAATTGATGCTAAATTATAACCGTAATTATTGTTTTATTTTTCCTGACCATAAGAGTTTGATGTGTTTCTCTGTAATCATTAGAAATAAGTGAAAATTCTGACTTACGTAAAAGAATTAATGTTTCCAGCCTTATTTTAAAAATAAAATCTATTTATTTTACAGTGCAAAATACTTATTTCGTAGCATATTCGCCTTAAATTCACTCAATTCAGTAGTGAATTTTAACCAGAGAAATTTAACTTTATGCAGTCAACATTTCTATAAGTCACTGATGCCTCCTCAACAGGTGTTTACCCTTGCAACCAGACTGGCAACTGGGTCCCACCCATTCACAGTCAGGTTAGCCAAATGCAGACGACAATTCTACTCCTGCAGCTTCCTCTCTCGCACTTCCCGCCTGTGGAACTCGCTCCCGTATTCTTGCTTTCCTGACGGCTACAACCTCCAGAAATTTAAATGCAAAGTTAATACTCATCTACTAACCACTGGACACTAGCTCTCTCCCCTCCCCTGTATAACCTTCCCTTTCTCTCCACCTATGTATCTGTCATCGCACCTGCTTTCTCAGCTTTCTATTGTTCCTTTCTAACTAGCTTGTACTCCTCACTCTTTTCTAATTAATCTTTTTACATTTATGTAGCCCCCTGCACATCAGTGGCGTTTCTGCCTTGCTCGGGGTGAAATGATTAAAAAAAAAAATGTAAATTCATTTAATGTCAGTCTACGGATTTATTGATGTACTCACGATTTTATTTATTATATCCAAATTGGAAAACTCTTCTCCCGAACCTGTAGTTCCCCAGTGAGTTGTAGGGCCACAACCAAATCTCGATAGGTGAGGTCGCTGTAGATTTATCAGCAAAATGTTATTTTTACATTCGAAAACACTTCACAACGGCAGATCACTAATACTACTAATAATGATTTGGCTGTTGTCGCAGCATTAAAGGCGGTGGAAAGGTTCAAACATTTCAAATTTTATTTATATTATTTTGGTTTGAGGTTAATTCGTGCATTATATATTCTAAATTAATCTAAAACTAAATAAATTAAAAATTATAATAACAAATACAATAATATGTCAATAATAATATATATATAAATAATAATAATAATAATAAAGAATATGTAATAATTTATTTATATTTGTTCGTTCATTTTATATATTCATTTATTTTTCGATAATCTTATTCTCGTTGGATTTAATGAAAGGATAACACTAACAGAATACAGTGGGCGAACAAATTATTATTTTTAAATTTTACGGTAGTAAACTCAAAAGTATGTCCACTTTTTCTTTCCTATTAAAATATTTTGAATTTTTTTTTTTCAAGGACAATGGGTGATGGTAGCAACAATTGTTTTATTTTTATTTTAACAATACTCTCTAAGTGCAGTGATGTTTTTTTTTTTGTTTTTTTTTTCGTTGAACGGCCGTTACATCCAAGTTTGTTTTTTTCAACCAGCGTCTCTCTCTTTGAATTTTTCTTTTTCTCAATATGAAATTCTGTTTTAATATAAACAGGATTTTTTCTTTAGATATTATCGAATTTTTTTTTTTTTTTTATGAAATTCTGTTTTATTTTAATCTATCTGTTTGTTTAAATGAACCTAAATAAAATCATCCATATTATATTTCCTTTAGCTGTCGATATTTCGTAATTTTTTTTTTTAACTATTATAATTTTCTTAAAAACAAAAAACAAAACAAAACAAGAAAATAAATTAAATCCGATGAAAAACAATTATCACGGTATTATTTTATAGAAAGACTACGTATTTATTTATATATTTATTTTAATTTATTTATTGATTTAATTTACTTATTTATCTTATTCTGATAACCCTATTTTTGACCAACGACTTTATTGAAAAAATAAATGAATATAAAGTGGACGAACAAATTATTACATTATTTTTTTTTAAATCTCACAGCACAAATAAACTTAAACGTATGTCAAATTTTTTCCATTAATATATATATTTTTTTTTTAACAAAATACTCTAGTAGTGATGTTTTGTTTCGTTGAGTCGTTGCTACGCCAAAGGTTTTTTTCTTTCTTTCTCCTAGAATTCCAATCGCGTCTATGTCAAATGTCGCTTGGCAGCCCATTTAGGAGAAGGAAAACTCCGAACAACAACCCGCAACTCAAGGTGTTAATCGTGCCGAGGAGTGAATGGCTACTGCGTTATGAGGTCACAAACGATCCCCTACAGGCTTCGGGACCCTGTTTGTAAAACACCGTTACCCAACGTACCGGGCAACTTTGGGTGGACTTTTGGACTCGTGCGTCACTCGTGGGAAAAACATGAAAAATACAAATAGAAATAAAAAGTCCAGTATGGCCCTTCCAGTGGATAAACAGGGAGCCCGTCCTTCAGGAGGGAACCTACCTGAGGTCGAAAAATCTGCCATAGGAACAAACTCCTACACAAAGAATGAATCTTCAGGTCCCCACAACCAGGATAATCCTAATGATGGTCCTGAAAATTCTCCAGCTAGATCTACAACCGTATATTTAAAGAAAGAAAAAATAAAATGGTCTCGTGAGAAGTACAAAGTCGTTATGACTGCATTTCATGAAGCGTTACTCAAACCTCAAAAAAACATGACTCGCCAAACATATGACATTTGGCGTGAAAAAGTTGGTCAAGCAAATAGAAAGTATATTGACGAAAATAAATTAGCCAATGTACGTAGGTACATTATTCGTAATAATCGACTGACAGAGGCTGAAATTAATGAAATTAAAAGAATTGTAACAAGACGAATCAACAAAATATGAAAAGGAACCGGAATCAGAAGCAGAAATAAAAAGTAATAACATCAAACAAGCCACAGGTCATAATGTAGAAACCGTGAAACACGCAAATCACTGCGAAGATAATGCTGTAAGTTTAAAAGTGCTGGAAAGGTCTGATCTGAGTCAGTTAAAAGACGAAAATAAAACGAGTTCAGAACACATCGAAGATAATTATTTGACGGAAAATAAGAACAATTTACAGGAAGCCAAGGTAGAAATAAAGAACCATCTAAGTCAAATACAAAATATTACAATGGAGGAACGAGATCAACTCCCAAAATTACAACCAACAAAACATAACCTCCGAACTATTAAACTCTACAATGCAGCATTGAAATTAATACTGGATGAAGACACTCAAACGAATCTCAACGAAGTAATATATGCATCAGCAACAGCAGCAACAAAAAAATTGAATATCAAAATAAAAACAAGGCAGTCTCGCAGACATGAAGATCCACCTTGGAAAAGAAAAATAGAAAAAGAAATCGAACAACTTAGAAGTGAACTATCAGTACTGGATGAACTGAGTAGAAGAATACCTGTAAGAACTAGGAAAATCAGAAGAGCCGAAAGAAAAAAAACATTAGAAATGAAAATGAAGTCTTATCAAATAAAGAAAAAATAAAGCAAAAAATCCAAGTGAAGGCTCAAAGAATAAGAAGCTATGAGAAAAGAGCAAGATTTTACAGACAAAACAAGATTTTTCAAACTGATACAAAGAGATTTTACAGGGAAATAGGTAAAAAAAGAATTGAAGTGGCAGTCCCCCCCCCCAGAATGGAAGAAGTCACACAGTTCTGGGAAAAGATGTGGGCTTGCCCTAAAGAACATAGCAAGGAAGTACATTGGATTGCGCAAGAGATAGAACGAATGAAAAATAAACCAGAACAGACATGGTCTGGAATTACAGAAGATGATGTTAAATTTGCACTAAAAAAAAAAGCACACAATTGGAAATTCCCAGGTATAGATAAAATTCCTAACTTTTGGCTACATTATTTAAATACAGCACATAAAAAACTAGCCAAAGAACTTCAAGAAATGGTTGACGATCCCACTAAAATTCCTGCATGGATGACCAAAGGAATTATATTTCTTCTACCCAAGAATGGTGACACAAACAACCCGAAAAACTACAGACCAATTACATGTCTTCCGACAACATATAAACTATTAACATCTATTTTAACAAAACAGACATATTTCTTCTTGGAAAGAAATGACATATTACCGCTTGAACAAAAAGGTACAAACGTGGCTGTTACAGATGTAAAGACTAATTACTTATTAACAGGATGACTTGGAAAACTGCTTCTATGCAAAGGAAAATCTCAGTACTGCTTGGATAGATTATCGTAAGGCATTCGATAGTGCATCACATTCCTGGATCTTAAGGATTTAAATATGTACAAGGTATCACCCGTCATATAAATTTCATCAAACAATGCATGTCGATATGGAAAACAACACTTTACCTCAATCATATAAATGGCACCTATAAATCTGGTGAAATAAACATCAAAAGAGGTATATTTCAAGGTGACTCTTTGTCTATCTTACTATTTTGCATATCATTAATAGCATGAACTAGTCAATTTAACAAGACAGAATGTGGTTATAAAATAGGCCAAAAGAAAATAAGCCATCTATTTTACATGGATGACTTAAAGTTATATGCTAAGAATGATAATGAACTGGAAGGTCTTCTGCAAACAGTAAAATGCTTCAGCGAAGACATTGGAATGAAATTTAATTTGAATAAATGTGCTAAAGCTACAGTTTTAAGTGGATCAATACAATAAACATCCTCAATTAGCTTAGACCCTGCTGTAACAATAAAAGAATTGAAACCAGAATAAGCTTATAAATACCTAGGTGTAAATGAGAGCGAAAACATTCACCATAAAAAAATGAAAGAAATAGTGCGTAAAGAGTACTATAGAAGGCTACGAATGATATTAAAAACTGAATTAAATTCACAGAACAGAGTTATGGCCATTAATAGCCTTGCAATCCCAGTTGTCCAATATAGCTTTAACATCTTAAACTGGACTCTGAACGACATCAAGCGAATGGATGCTAAAACAAGAAAGCTTCTTTCTAAGCATAAGATGCATCATCCAAAGGCTGATGTAGACCGTCTATACATACCCCGTAAAGAAGTTGGAAGAGGTCTTATTCAGCTGGAATTGTCATACAAGACAACAACTATTGGCTTACTAACATACATAGAAACAACAAAGGATTGGATTATATAATTAGTAAGGCAACATGAAGAAAGAAAGAAAACATATTCAATAATAAAAGAAGGCAGTAAATACAAACAAGATTTACAGTTAGTAGATTCTGTAGAAAAGCAAAACAGAAGCCAAGAACCAACTATTGCGGCAAAAAATATGAAAATGAAAGCCAAAGATAAAGCTCTTGAACAGATGAAACAGCGCTGGCAAGACAAACCTCTGCATGGCCAATATCCAGAACGTGCCAATAAATCCAATGTTGACAAAGTTAATACTCATCGATGGTTACGTGCATCTGGATTAAAGTCTGAAACTGAAGGCTTTATTCTTGCAGTACAAGACCAAAGTCTTTTCACGAGAAACTTTCAGGCAAATATTATGCATAATAATATGGATCCAAAATGCAGGTTTTGTGATAAACACCAAGAAACAATAGACCACCTAATCTCAGGCTGTTCTGTGCTTGCCCCAAATGAATATGAAAATCGCCACGATAGAGTTGGGCAATATTTACATTGGGCAATGTGCAAACATTATGGAAAAGCTGTAAACAAACAATGGTATGAACATCACCCAGCACCGGTTACAGAAATAGAAGATGTAACCATTCTATGGGATTACACCATCTACACAGACAGAAAAATTGAAGCAAACAGGCCAGACATTATTGTTAAAAACCAGAAGGAGAAAACTTGTCTATTAATTGAAATGGCTTGTCCAGCGGATTGTAACATAGCAATCAAGGAATTTGAAAAACTGTCAAAATATAAAGACCTGGAAATTGAAATAGAAAAAATGTGGAAATTGAAAACAAGAGTTGTGCCAGTCATAGTAGGTGCACTTGGAATGATAAAAAATGGAACAAAACAACACATTGAAAGAATCCCTGGAAACCCCAGCTTAAGAGATATACAAAAAATTGTCTTATTAAGTACATCCCACACACTAAGGAAAACTTTATCTATGTAATGCTGGGGATGATAGGGAAGATAGAAAAACATGAAATGGAGCCATAACAACACGCCACTACCTGCCTTAGGTCTCCCCGCAGACTTGGTTGGTAGTGTGACCAAAGCAGAAATCGAAATATGATGAAAAATGACATAATAATAATAATAATAAATTTCTACAACGACAATAACTTACTCCAGATTGGAGTTGGTAGTGCAAAGCTAGCTAGAATTTTTATTTCTTTGTTTTAAATTCAGGATTGTCCTCCTAGAGTGGTTGTTCTTCTAGAGTTGTTCTCTTTCTATAGTGGTTGGCAACCATTTCTACAGTGTCCAGTCGGTCCTGCTATTTAATTCATTTCTAGAGAGAAAAGTGATGCATTTATTTTCATCCGAAGGGCTTGGTGATTCCACATTCTACGCTAATAACTGCTGCGTTATGTGCACATCTCAGGTTTTCATACCATTGATTACTTATATTACTGATAGGCAAAACAATTTTTTAAAAAAATATGCAAAATAATCGTTTATTCATTTCTAAACTCTGTCAACTTAACTTTAGCCAATCAAGCTATGTGTGATTTCGGCTCTGTCATATCCATAAAAAAATAAAGACTAATTATAGCGTCAAATAAAATTCTAATAAAATAATTATAACAACTGTAATTATCATTAAACCAATTAAATTATCAATCTAAACCAATGAGAATCGACGACACTTTTCTCCTCTACACACACAAACATGTGACATTCTCACTTTGGAATAGGCAGTCAACACGGGCAGGCCATCAACACGTGCATCAACAAAAACTTCGTCTCTTTTTCCTTTTTCACCCTATAATAATAACATTTATATCTTAGCACTCAAAAAAACTCATGGTAAGAAAACAACAGGCACTTCTTGTATTTTCCAACTAAATTATCTGGACACTCATTACGCATATCTACAAAAAATACAAGAAATACTTATACATTTGGCTTATTTTTTATTTTATCATTCTGTCAGATTCCGATCCATATTTGATCTTTACTTGACCCCAAAATCACAATTTTTACTCAGTATTACTATTTCTCATTTCTCCAACACCATATAACCTTGGCGTGGTATAATGGTTAGCAAGCTTGTTTCGCTAGAACCTGTTATAACTAAGTAGTGAGTTATATCCTTACTGGGTATTCCATACGTTCGGCCTTGTGCCACATCTAAGCGGCGCTTAGAAAATCACCACCGCCTAACAACCAGATAATAAATAATGCTCGATTTGTTATTTTCACCTTTTCTTGTTTTTCATTTTTAAGATTATTTTTGTATGTATTAATATAATAAGGTTTATAATTATTTACTCAGAGATGTAACTCTCTTACAAGTCTTCTTCAAGCGTTCGATCTTCTTACAGGGGCGCGATAGATTTTGTCGACACCTTTGTGGGTTGTAAATTTATATAACGACACCCTCGTGGGTTGGGCGTTTATATATTATTTCGTCTCAAAATAACACTAATCGTTTATACTGTTCATCTTAACTCCGAAATAGAAAATCAGACCACAGCGAAAATGGTTCTTTCAATGTCAGTAATGGTATGTGTAGGACGTGCGTTGTGGTACAGTGGATATCGGCTCGGAACGAGAAACCGGGGAGCCGAGTTCGAATTCCAGTTGAATCCATTGTATTCACTTACGCGCAAATACCTTTGGGAAAGGTATTAATCCGTTTCTTCCTTCCAGTTATGGGTTAAATAGCAGGACAGACTGGGTTCTATAGCCTTGGTCGGTAACCAGTCTACCGCAGAAAGCAATGGCAACCTACTGCGGGATAATCTTCTGCCCAGTCAGTCATGTCTCTTTCGAGACATGATCGCCCAAGCGTGTATCACGTATGGCACTTAACTGACTGAATGGTATGTGTAGACTGTTGTAAAGTCTTATAATGTAGTCTATGATGTCTTCACACACATACTGATATGTCTGTTCTCTCAAGGGGGCAGTGGGGTATCTAGGGTATAGCAAGTAAGACATGTGTCATGGACACTACTCGAGCTGGAAGGCGCCACAACACCACTGAACGAATAATTTGTAGGGTAATATTCATTAATTGGACATTAAGCATTCAGTCACTGGTAATATTTGACATCGACAGCCTGTCGGTGTCGGATGCTGCCAGCGATTGTTTTTTGTTGACTTCGATGTTAAGCGGTTGCGATTGACAAATTTGCATCGGTGAAAGCAAGAAAAGTGTGATTTTTAGCTTAACTGGCGCCTTCTTCCTTAATTCATTGATTCCACTTGTCATATCCCAATTCAAGTAAAATAACTTAGTAAAATATATCTTTTTGTGGTGTCATTATGTTTTTATAATTTCTAAATTAAATATTGAAAATTGTTAAATATGTTTGTCTTAACGTAGAATCTTTTATTAATATTGAAACGAAAAATATGGTTTTACCATAACATTTTAAAAGGTCTCTATATTTCTGAGATGAGATATTGTAGCTATTTGCACAATTTACATTATTTGCCGTCATCAAATTCATTGTCAAATTCCCGAAGTTTCTGCCGTTGTACGCTCCGGTCTTCTTCCGGTGACAAACGTTGGGATTTCGAAACGAACTTTTTATTTAGTCCACTGGGATAGGCATATACCCTAGTGGATGAAAGCTTTGAGTGAAGTAATCTAGTGACTTGACTGGATTACTTCAACAAAGGTAAACAAAAATTTGGACAATTGAATTACTAAAAAGAAAGAACTGAAACTGGGATATTCAGAAAAGGCATGTCACGTGGAAGTAGAACAATCTACCTCAGTGGACTAAATAAAAGATTCAGTTCAAAATCGCAACGTATAGAAGGCCGGACGGAGAAAACAACAGTTGAAACGTCATAAATATGGCAATAAAGTTGAGGATAACAGTTCAAACAATATAAACAGTTAAATATTAAAAAAAAAAAAAAAGAAAAGTGAAAAGATTGGAAAAGAGAAAGCCGGAAACCGCATCCTGAACAGGGAACAAGGGATGAGCCCCTACACCTGTACAATAGACGTGGATGGAGTGTGAACCGGGAGATAGTTTAGTCTATCTACTCCAATTGAAAAAGAAGAAAAAAGAAAAGTGAAAAGATTGGAAAAGAGAAAGCCGGAAACCACATCCTGAACTGGGAACAAGAGATGAGCCTCTACACCTGTACAATAAACGTGGGTGGATTGTGAAGTACTTTATTTGGAAACCATTCTAGCACATTGTAAAAGTGTGAATTCCGTGACATTCTCTGAAACGCTAATTTCGAAGTTTATGAAGTTTATCATGGGGTGTAATCATCTGGTAGCCTTGTTCGAAATACGGAACCCGTGACTTTCTCAGAAGTTTCTGGATATTTGTCTATATTTCTGAGATGATGTAGTATTTACACTATTTATATTATTCGGAAAATTGTCCTTATCTTTGTTGCCATTTGTACGACGTTTCGGCCATTGTATGCCCCGGCCTTCTTCAGGTGCTAGGATTTTTTAACCGAACCCTTTATTATAATCACTAGGGTATATCATTCTCATTCCTTACGTGAAGCCTCCTTTGGTAGTCATGAGTTATCACCCTCTAACCGGACTCTCTAAGTTACTTATTCCCCATTGCTGTAGCCTGGTATTGAACTCACAGCTCTGTGGATCAAGTCACTGGAACTAACCAATGTCTATATCCACTAGGCCATATGTCGTTAAGGACAATTGTATTTCTGGGATTTATAAACCTAATGTTCAGTAATCATTTTTTAACAGAGCTCATATTGCAATTTTTGACACTAATGATTTTCTTTAGCACTCCGTATTACTGGTTCCCAAATTGTATTCATCTCTATGTTTGGTCGGCTTAGGAGATTTTTGTAGCCTAGCATATGTCATGATTCCCTAAGTTTACGTTAAGATTGTGGATGTTTGTAAATGAATTGAGTCAAATTTTAGCCTTTTTGAAATTGGGTTTTGAACTTAAACCCGAAACCGTTATCTTACATGTAAATTGTTTTCGTATCAGAATTATTTGTCGTTTTTAGTTTATTTTTAGGTTTCTATTTATCGAGCCATTTACAAACCGTTCTTATTGGAAAATAGGTAATGACAAATGTTTTGGACGGGACATAGCGCGATACATCAACCAGTTAATCAAGCAAAAGATTTCTTTATATATACTAAGCTGGAAAATCAAAGGCACTCTATTGTTACTATCTTGTGTCAAACTTAAGTAAATAAGTATTTATAGTAGCCAAATTTTATTTTTACATTCGAAAATATTTAACAGCGGTAAATCACTGGTACTACTAATTATACTGTGGGTATTGTCACAAAATTAGAACAGGGTAGGAAGATTCAAATACCCCATTTATTATTTATACGAGTGTACCCCTACCGTCAAAAATGACGGCAAAATATTTGAGAGAATTATATATATATATAGCAACGTGAATTAATAAATATACGTATGAGGGTGCACATATGTATAGTATTATTATTCTGGTGTAAATAAAACAATATAGTATAAACAGGGGAAGGCAAGAGAGACAGAGGAAAGCATCGGATAACATATTTGCAGGACCTGATCATGTGGATGACGGAACGGGGGTTGCCAAGAGTAACAGGAGCAAGCATACTGGGAGCCACAAGGGATAGAGAGACGTGGAGAACCATGATCGCCTACGTCCTGAAAGGACAGGGCACATAGAAGAAGAAGAAGAAGAAGAAGAAGAAGAAGAAGAAGAAGAAGAAGAAGAAGAAGAAGAATTTTCAAACTGACTGTTTAATAGATTTGAATTTAAGTTCACTCAATATTCATGGAAAATAAATCTTATAAAGTTCAGTTACTACTTTTTTAATAACGAAATTAAAAATTTAAATATACTAAGATTACATGTACATAAAAATTTAAATTTAAGATATAAATTTAAATTTAAATTCAAAATATAAATTTAAAAAATAAAATATATGAAAAAATATTAAAATGTAGGGTGAAGAAATTAAAGGGGCGTAATACATAAAACGTAAAATTTAAATATTCTAAGATTACATGGAGATAAAGAATAGAAATTAAAGTTTCAAATTAAAAATTAAAAATTTAAATTAAAAGTAAATTAAAAAAAATAAAAGTTAAAAAATAAAAAATATTAAAATGCTGGGAGCAAAAGTTCAAGGGCGTAATTCATTATTAATAGTAATATTTGTGGAGGATAAAGAAAAGGGAAAAGTAAGGAAGTGGTGCATTGAATATCAGCTCGGAACGAGAAATCGGGGAGCCGAGTTCGAATTCCAGCTGAATTCATTGCATTCACTTACGCGCAAATACCCTTGGGAAAGGTATTAATCCGTCTATTCCTTCCAGTTATGGGTAAAATAACAGGACAGATTGGGTTCTATAGCCTTGGGCAGCAACCAGTCTACCGCAGAAAGCAATGGCAACCTACTGCGGGATAATCTTCTGCCCAGTCAGTCATGTCTCTTTCGAGACATGATCGCCCAAGCGTGTATCACGTATGGCACTTAACTGACTGACTGAAGTTTTAATGAAATTTTCAACATTTATTCACAAATGAATGAAATTATTTTTAAATGTTTTTTTTTAAAGTTTGTTAATTTTTTAAATATATTACCCCCCCCCCCCACTTAATTTCATGAAATTCCGCACAGAACCTTCCTTTCCCTCAAAATCTTTTTGTTAAAAGTAGGCGTCTTTAGAGATTGTAAATCACCTACTTTTTTTCAAATTAGTGCTATCTAAATGAAAATCTGCTCTGAATTGAAAAATAACGAATCCAATAAAACAATGACATTACTTCATTAGAAAAGTTTTGAATTGCGTTTGTAAATAAGTAATATTAAGGACATTATTGTTTGAAAAAATAAAATTTTTCTGATGAATAATGAATTTTTACAAGAATTTTTTCAATTTTTTTTACATTTTGATTATAATAATTTATAATCGTTTAAAATCGTGTAAATTTTTCTGTTGGGATTTCTTTAGATGTGTTATAATAATTAAGTGGAAACGAAATTTACAAGTCCAAAATTTTAAAGATTATTAAACATAGTGGTGCTATTTATTTTAAAATAATTTTTATTCCTTAATTCCTTGTTTGCATGTATGGTTGACGAAAATTTTCATTATTATGAAAAGGTTACATAATTTAAGAGTTTTGTCCTTTCCCTTAGGTTTATGAAAATTGTCATTTATGGTCATGGATAGCAACTGTCATCGCTTCATCAAAAGTTTGATCAGATGAACACGACCAATCGTTAATAATTGGTTGTATATTACTTTTTTATGCTCTAAGTAAGTAATATTTCATTAAAATCAGATTAATTTAACTTTCAATTTTCTAATTTTACTAAAATAAAGTGTAAGAAATCTTTTGAAATATTTTTAAAATCGATGGATTTTTGTTTGTTTACAAATTTCTTAAAATTAAGAAAAATAGCCGCTTTTAAGAAAATTTTAAGAAATCAAAATTAAATCTATATAATTTCCATCTGAAATACACAAGAATTTTTTTACTTTTTAAATTTAATCATTAAGCTTTAAATTAAATCTAAAATGAAATCTTCAAGAATATTTTTTTCATTTTAAAAATTTCATTTTAAACTTGGGTATCGAAAATTTATGCTGAAATAATGAAGGTACCTATTTTAAATTAATCTCAAACCAAATAAATTACTAAAAATTATAATAATAATAATAATAATAATAATAATTACTTTAAAAAAATCAACAACAATAATAGTTACTCGCTTATGTTTATTAGACCATTAAATTAAATTACTTAGCGTTTTCCATATTTCATACTTAACGTTTTCCATAGTTTACCTTGACTTTCTGTTCGCCGAATGTATATTTATGAGCATTCTTAATTTAGAAAACTCTGAAAAAAATTATCTGCATTTTTACTTCTGTGAATAAAGACTTATTGCAAAATAAAATCCTTACATTTGACTTCATAATGTCAGCTGGAGGATGAAATGCGTCGACCAAAAAAGTTTCCCTCTATCTAAATGTGTATGTAAAAAAACGGGTGGATTTTTTTTTATTATTATTATCCGATAGATTTTTATCACTTGAAATCTTATTAATTAAACGTTATCTTTAGTGGATAATCATATTTGAATAGAGGCTCCATTTATTTATCACACAGCATACTTATTTATTCGAAAAATCTTATTGAGGAAAAATATGTGCTCTCCGGCATGATACGAACGTTCATTTCCCTCTTGGAAAACTGTCATTAGATCTGAGAAATGTTTTAACCTCTCGGCTACATTGCGCCGATGACCAAAAAAAGTTGAATAGTTCATTTAAACACAGATTTTTCTCCTTTCACACTCTAATGTAAACAAAGCAATTTCTAAAGAAAGGGGTGATTTTTTATTTATTTAATAATCTGACAGATTTTTGTTACTTAAATGTTATATTTGAGTAGACGCTCTGTTAATTTATTAAACAGTATGTTTATTTATTTTCTTCTACAGACCTAAATGTTCGAGAAAGAAAAATATGCCATCCCCGGGGCTTTTACTCAAATACGAGTATCCGCTAAAAATAAATAATACACAGGGGTCGTCTGGGTATTGCTCGACTTCTGGAAAATTTGTTTTTGGAATTTATGCATATAGCAACAGAAGGGGAATTTGAATTTAGTTTCGATAATATCATGTATTCCCAAGTCGATGTGATCTTGATGTTCACTCCCTTGGGTCTGGTATTGGCCAACATTTTTATTGGTTTCCATGAGAACCTTTTATTTGAAAAATATTGTAAATCACATGTATATTTGAGTTGCGACAATGATACGTGTTCTATCTTTGATTCTATATCTACCTTAGTTCATCGCCCATTAATGATTTGTTGTCTTGTACACTTGACCAAATATTTGAGAAAATTCATTACATTTTAAGTGACAAAGGATGTCCTTAAAATGTCATAAAAATCGTCATCGAGCATAAGATCAGTCGCTTTTAGACAACTTTGTCCAATTTATTTGTAACTGCTGTGGCAAGGTAGAAAAAGTCAAATGCTCGCTGACAGGGTGTCAGTGTGCATTACTTTAGGCTTTTCAACTGTCTGATTGCTTGTTGTTTTCTTTTTACCTGTTCTAAGTTTCACTCTTTTGTTAAAGTCGCTCTTTCCAACTTTCAAAATAGTTGTATAGCGTATAAGTGTGACGCTGAATACGTGGAATGAAGCAATCAGATGCTACAGACACTAATTGGTCAACATGTTCCGGCCAGTATCAGAGTAAGCAAACCTAGTCACCCTTCAAGAACGACTCAATCTGAACATGACTTGGGCTGGATAGGTCAAAACTTGTGTAGGTAATTTCCCCTGTTTTGCACAAAGCCCTCTCCGCACACCATCTTCGTGTACTTTAAAGCGATATATATCAAGTTACGCCAACCGGGCCTGTGCAAACAAAAACATAATTTCTTTTGTTATCTTTGCTTATTTGAAGGATTGTGATTTTTTTCCCTTTTATATTATGTTAGAGCATTTATTATTCGTGTATTCGTGAATTGTTTTAGTAATAAATTATTTTAATCGTATTTATCACCATTTCATTTTTTTTCCCCCTGTGGGGAAGTTGTCTTCTTGTGTCTTCAAATTTTGCCAACGATTTCCTTCTGATGAAGTGTTGGAATGAAAAAAATGCACTCTTGCCTTTACAAATAGTATATATATATATATATATATATATATATAAACAAATGTTTGGAGGTACAAAATTTGTATACTATTTTAAATACAAGGAACTTATTAACAGTCCCTAAGGCCCTTTCGTCCAACATCTATTCAGAAGAAAATCGTTGTAAATATGAATCAAAAGAAAAGAACAGCAACGAAAATGAAGAGCAAAAAAAGAAAAACGGAGGTGGGGGGGGAAACACGTTAAAATAAATACACATATAAATATATGTATTTATAACGAGGGGAGGAGAAATCGCGTGTAAATTATTAGGGAGGGACAATTAAAATAAAATATCACCCACTAAATGTAGAGACTCCATGAAATCTTTCTGCCAGCAAAGTGAAGTTTTACGAAGGTTTATCTTAGAGCAAGATGTAGCACCAATCTTTATTTCCAAACGAATTTCCCCCTATTTTTTTTTTTTTTTTTTGCTCTTAATTTTCGTTGCTGTTCTTTTCGTTTGATTTATATTCCCAACGATTTTCTCCTGATGAGATGTTGGACGAAAGAGCCTAAGGGACTGTCAATAAATTCCTTGTTTTTAAAATAGTATATATATATATTAGTTTTTAGTCATTTTTGTTTGTGAATAACATAATAGTTATTATGTTATTCCGAAACAAAAATGAATTACTGAATGAAAGAACAGAAATTATGACTAAGTGTAACCATAGCATAAAATACCTATTAGAGTCATACAACTATGGATGAAAACGTTATAATTTCTTCTAATTTTGACAATTGCGTGTTCAAAAAATCCCCGTTAGGTAAGCGTTCTTAAAAAAAAACGGTAAAATCGCCTGAAGATACCACTTGGTAGAAACCTAGGTCACGTAATAACTCGTTTACAAATGAAGAATGAATATCTATATATATGTATATGTGTGCGTGTGCGCGCGCGTGTGTGTGTGTGATTTTTCTTTAACTATAATAAAGATTTAGAAATTTATATTTAGCACAAGTAATTTGTATCGTATCTGTTATTTTTAGTCAATGGCGATCAGTCGGGGAAATAATAGTGATTCATGTGAAAATATCTCCCTTTAATCCCTTACATGCGCCAAAGCTTAACCCATAAAGAACGTCTGTGGTAGTCGATTTCAAAAGTAGAGTCTGCTGACCAAACCTCACGGTCACCAATATTTAATAATGGTATTACATGTTCGTTTGTCTTAATAAAGGGTTGTGGTTATTTCAAGAGAATAGCCGATCCTTAAGTCAAAACCAAAATAAGGATTACTTTAATTCCTGAACACGAATTAACCTTGGTTCATGCAAAATTGAAGACACTTTGTTAAACTGAAGTCCTGCTTCGAAGGAGCGGTGAACGTTATTCGTGTAATGTTAAAGATCAAAGGGGTAATTGGCTTCTTCCTAACAATAGACGTTAGGATCGCGTCTCTTTCAGTCGAATACTTTCGGTGTTGTACTTAGCTGGGCAAATCGAATAGGAAAAAAGTTTAACAAATTTTGAGTAAGAATTTTTCTATTTCAACTGTTGTAAAACTCCTTCAAAGTTTTACTTTTAACGATTATCGCTAATCTAACGACATTTTAATTCATTCGCATTTTTCAAATGACTAATAGCAATTGAAGCCCGAATCAAATCATTTTACTCGTCGGGAGAATGTTAGTTCATTAGATGCGAGTTCAAAAAACTACAACTCTTGGCATCATCAATTTAGGCATATGACTCTTCTTTATTGTATGCATTTAAAGTGAAGAAGTTTTTAGTACTAAATTTCACCCAACACAATGCACGAAAGCCACTCAATTGAAATATGCGATCTTGACCGAAGACGCCTTCTTATTGCCTGCATTTAAAGCGAAGGAGACATTTTCAGATACTTTTTCATATACTAAATTTCACTTAATACAAGGCTCGAAATCCACTCAAGTTAGTAATGTCTGTTAAAATGGGTGATCTTAGCCTAAGACTCCCACTTATTGCGTACATTTAAAGCGAATGAGGCATTTTCAGATACTTTTTAATATACTAAATTTTATTCAATACAAGGCTCAAAAGCCACTCAAAGTAGGGATTACTGTTAAAATGGATGATCTAGACTTATGACTCCACCTTACTGTGTGCATTTAAAGTAAAGGAGGCATTTCCAGACAGTTTTTTATATACTAATTGGAGTAGATAGACTAAACTATCGCCCGGTTTACACTCCACCTACGTCTATTGAACAGGTGAAGAGGCTCATCCCTTGTTCCTTGTTTAGGATGTTGTCTCCGGCTTTCTCTTTTCCAATCTTTTCATTCCTACGTAGCCCCCTGCGCTTCAGTGGCGTTACCGCCTTGCTCGGGGTGATATGATTTTAAAAACATATACAAAAGTCTACTGAATATAAGGCTCCAAGGTAGAAAATTAATGTTACAATGGGGGTCCTATGCCTAAAACACTATCTTTTTGTGTGTATTGAAAGCTCTTGCGCCACTCAAGTTAGATGATTACTATTAAAATATATTTATGGTGAATGCTATATCAAATGAGTGAAAGTTGTGTTATTCGGAAGTGAAGATCATGAGGATAACGAATAGAGAAAACAATTCATAACTGAGTTGAAGAGGTCAACATTGTAATACTCAGAGAAGCATCCATGCTCGTGTCTGTAGTACAAATTAGCGCATCATATTGCATTCGTAACACGAGGGAAATAAGGAGGTTTCGATTTCGTGGAAGTAACATGGCGTGTTCTAGCAGTAAAGGTTTGAACTGGTGGAACTAAAGAATAGAACAAATCTGAACATTTGCCGTGGGAAAAGCCATAGAATAGCAAGAGGCTTGCGACGTTGCATCTGTTGCCGTTCCATGAATTTATGCTTAGATAGATAGATAGATAGATAGATAGATAGATAGATAGATAGATAGATAGATAGCAAGTAAAAGAACATACTGAGATAGATAGATAGATAGATAGATAGATAGATAGATAGATAGATATAAAAAAGATAGATAGATAGATAGATAGATAGATAGATAGATAGATAGATAGATATGAAAAACATAGATAGATAGATAGATAGATAGATAGATAGATAGATAGATAGATATAGAAAAACATAGATAGATAGATAGATAGATAGATAGATAGATATGAAAAAACATAGATAGATAGATAGATAGATAGATAGATAGAAAAAACATAGATAGATAGATAGATAGATAGATAGATAGATAGATAGATAGATATGAAAAATATAGATAGATAGATATAGATAGATAGATAGATAGATAGATAGATAGATATGAAAAAACATAGATAGATAGATAGATAGATATGAAAAAACATAGATAGATAGATAGATATGAAAAAACATAGATAGATAGATAGATATGAAAAAACATAGATAGATAGATAGATAGATATGAAAAAACATAGATAGATAGATAGATAGATATGAAAAAACATAGATAGATAGATAGATAGATAGATAGATAGATAGATAGATAGATAGATAGATCAGAAAATATCCGATTTTAGAATGAACCTTTCATTTATGAATTAATGTATTTAACCAGTTTAAATTAGTCAAAATAGTAACCCTGAATTAAATATATTTAATTATAAAATTATAAAATGTTGGTTAAGATAGAAGGCAATACTTAAGTCGAGTATGTTATAAGATATAAGGAACGGGTGACAAAAAGCAACACGAGGCTGAGCGATAACAGGTATGTGATGTCCTTAGATATCCGGGGCCGCACGCGCACTACACTGGAGGTATCAGCGGAAATTTCGCCCAGGCCCGAGAGGATCGAGAAACCTCTCAAAACACTTTCTGGTTTCTGGTCATCGGATTTTAAAGGTAATTTCATTTATGATATTTTTTATTCTCGGAGATACTAACGCATTTTGCTTTCACACAGTTTTGTTTTTCGTTCTGAGTTGAAGAAGCCGAGGTTAACAAACGTTAGATGAAACGCGTCATTTATAGCTTTTCCAATTTGTCTCATCATCTTTCTCTTCTGTTTCGGATACTATTATTACTATTATACGTACATTCTAGAAAATCACGTATATATGAGTATTTGGCGGTTTTCCCCAGAGGCTGTTTCATATACTGAAAATAATTTATTGTACATAAATATATTAACGATTCAAATTCGAAACATGAGAACAGCTTTCAAATTATTTGTCCTTTTCAGATTAATAAATCAATTTTCAGTGTGACTGGCTGGAAAGATGTGTTTGCGGTCGTCCTCCTCCTCCTCCTTCTACTACTACTTCTCTAACCCTCCTTCTTTATCTTCTTTTTCTCCTCCTGTTTTTGCTACTCTTTCTTTTTTCTTCTTTTTTTACTTCTTTTTCAACCTCTTTTCTTAATTTTCTCCTTCTTCTTCCCTTTCTCCCCTTCTTTTTCTCCTCCTCATATTTGTTTTCTTCTCTTTTTCTTTCTTTCTTCTACTTTTTTCTCCTAATCCTTCACCTTTTTCATTTTCTCCTCTACTTCCTCCTCTTTCTTCTTCTCCTCTTTATTCTTATTTTCTTCTTTTTCTCCTCCTCCTCCTCTGTCGTCTTTTTCTCCTCATTCTTCTTTTTTCTTCCTTCTCCGTTTTCTCTTCGTCCCCCTTTTTCTTTTCATTTTTCTTCTTCTTTTTATTACTTTTTTCTTCTCCTTCTTCTTCCCCTCCTTCGAAGTATTTCATTGGACTAAGCAGTTAGAAAGGAAGAAAGGCTTGGAAAATTTGATACACACGGGTCAGGTAGAGGGCAAGATGGAAAGAGGACAAAACACATACCATACTTAGTGAACTTGAGTAAATGTATTGCGGAACAAAATTTAGGAGACATAGCATAAAGACAAAGTTTATTTAAAGTTACAAGTAGCAGGAACTTGTGGAGAGCCATGACCGTCTACGTCCTGACGCGTCACGGTACATAACGAAGAGCACTGTTAAATAATTCTTTTTTGGTGTTCAATAATTAGACTAGTCAGGGATCCTTTCTTGTTGCGATTACTACTTAACCCAATTGAATTTGTCCTATATTTCTTGAAGAGTTGATGGGCAGCACTAAGTAACCTTTATTTAATTATCCTGGCTTCTGCAATGTCTTCTTATGGTCATGGGTAAAAGGAAACTCAGATTTTGCTAGTTTCAATAAGACAACAGAGAAGAAGCGTTCTTTTCCTCTTAATTTGAAACCAGAGACCATTTTTCAGGTTTTATTTAGAGTACTTGTAATTTTCAAACGTTTGTTCGTTTGATACTGGCCAAGAATGATGCTTAATATATATTTATTCTTAGGCTATAAATCTCTCTCGGTCTTATTTGAATTGAATTGTATCCGTAAAACGTCAGATTTAAGAAAGCGTTTCCCTTTGCCTAACACGGATCATGTTATTTCGTATCAAGTGAATAATACAGGGGAGATTGGGATTTCTTCATACAGTGAATGTTTCTTAAGATCGTTTTTTGTTCAGTATAATTGTCTTTTTGTCCTTTAACAGAAAAATTTATGTAAACTCCCAAGCAATAAATCTAGTGCTTTAATATACTTAGATGATGAATTATTGCTTCTTGGTGTAAGGGTTCAAAAATGAAGGCCGTTTAGATTTTGTAGGATTCTAACATGGCAACCTAATTACACACAACGGATTTGAGGTCTAAAAAGTCGAATTGGAGTTGTATAGATACAGAAGGGTTAAATTCGTTTTACACAAAGGAATTAATCTATCCTATTATACATTTGGGCAAGAATATTCGATTCAGCCATAGAAAATCGAACGATACTGATGTAAGATGTAAGCTACAGACTAAAAATCTGCGTCATTTGTGACGGAAAAAACATGAATAGACACTCATTAAAACAAATTTATTCAGGTTGAAAAAATGTATTCAGTCAAAATTCAAACGTCTACGAATTACATTACTCTACCAAACAAAAATGAGTAAATGCACATAGATTAATGTGTGCGTATATATATATATATATATATATATATAGATAGATAGATAGATAGATAGATAGATAGATATACGTATATATACATATATATATACATATATGTATATACATATATATGCATATATATATATACATATGCATATATATATGCATATATGTATACATACATATATATATATATATATATATATATATATATATATAAACTGCATCTAGAGATTATATGCAAAAGAAGTATTGTCAAATATTTTATGTAAAATTCATAAATATGTGTTATCCAATAAAATAAGTTGTACTGTTATATATAGTGAGTAAGCATGTAAGCAATTAAGTCCCAATTTTCAATTTCAGATTGATATTTAGTATTTTTTCAGTAATTATAGCAATTTTCGGTGTCAATAGATTATTTGCAAGAACAAGAATTTAGAATTATGGCTCGTAAAAAGGAACTAACAATGAATGAAAAGAACTATATAATCAAAGAAATTAGCAAAGAAAAGTCTTCGCTTCAAATTTGTAAGAATTTGAAAAGGGATCATTGAACAATCAAGTAAATATGTCAAATGGGAATTCAACCAAGGAAAAAAAGTCTCAGGCTGAATTCAGGAATTTAACAAAGTGAGATCTTTCACTTATCCGAAGAGAATTCATAAGAAATCCAAATACGTCAAGTGCGTTCATATTTGAGGCCGCTGGAGCTTCTCTGGTGTCAAAAAAAACAAGGTGTAAAGTTTGCTGATGTAAAAATCAAATAAAGGAACCCATTTTAACAAAAAAAAAACATAAAGAAAGAAGATTGCAGTGGGCAAAAATACATGAAAACTGATTTCAGTAAAGTGCTTTTTACAGACGAATCAAGGATCACCCTCGATGGGCCCGATGGATGGGCTCGAGAATGGGTTTGCAAGCAACATGACTCAAGAAATTTTTTAAATGCCAACAAGGCGGCGGTGGATCATGATATGGGCTGGGATTATTGGTAATGAGCTCGTGGGTCCATTTAAATTTAAAGACGGGGTTAAAATGAATTCCAAAAGTTACTGTGATTTTCTCGAGCAATATTTCTTTGAATGGCTTGATAACAAGTCTTTATTCTAATGGAAGACAATTCAACAGCAAGTGTGACTTCGGGGAAGCAGTTAAAGTTGCTGCAAACAACTTACCAGCCGCTAAATTTGCAAATCAACATCAGATGTTGACAATAGGCTGCTAAGAGTTATTGAAATGAAAGGAACTTATGTGTAATAAATTTTAGGAGGTTCTTATTATTTTTTGTTAATATATCTTTTATCTTTAAAATATTTTTTTATGTTTTTCCTTTAAGATATTGACGAATGTGTTCTAAAATCTTTTCATACTGGTTTTTTACATTAGTTTTACAAGGTATAATTATGTAAAAGTATCAAAATAAATAGTTGCAAATAAAGTACTGACAGTTAAATTAGTCTGTTTTGTTAACTTAGTAAAATTTTTTCCAACCAAAAATAATAGTTTTCTCTATCACTATATATCTAAGTTAATAATATTGAGTAGATCTAAACAATATCATAATAGGATTTTTAGCATTAAAGACGCAACTCTTTATACCAATTCATAACTTGCATATAATCTCTAGACGCAGTATATATATATATATATATATATATATATATTAAAATCCTTTACAATGATCGAGTTTGAATTCATTTCCCCCTTCTTCCCTACACTCGGTAACAAAGTCTAGACAGCCATCTTATAACAAAATCTACTCTCTTTTAACTCCCCTTCCCACTGTTCTTTATTTCTTTTTCCTTCTTTTCTAGTGAACTTCCGGTGTATCAATTACTTTAAAGTGACATACTGGTGTATGAGTTTTTCTTGAATTTGCCATAATAATAAAGATTTTTGTCACTGACGAAGCGAGGAATCCTCGCGAAAATGATCAGACGACACATGTGATTTTCGAAGTTTTATATATATATATATATATATATATATATATATATATATTGTGGATTTATGCAGCAAATGTTTTTGAAAGTAAACATTATTAAAAACGAGAGATATTTTGTGTCGATTAATTTTAATAGTCAACTTTTTTAAATTACGAATGAACCTTCTTATACAAGGAAGAAATTGTTTGAAGCTCACTTCAGAAGAAAAGTACACGAAATATGGCTTAATCTTTCGACTTTCTTAAGTTATCTTCAGGGTAGGCTGAAACAATTAGTGAGCATTGTAGAATGAGTAAGCGTTGTGATGTAGGCAAAGTGTGTTGTCACGTAAATTTATTGCCTAAGCGTTACATAAATGGATAGCCATAATTGCGTAGATGTTCTGTTCATCTATTTATTTGTATATTTATGAATTTCTGTCTACAGGCATGTATATGCGAAAAATCTTATAACATGCGTTATCCGGCAGTTTGATACTAACCAAGAATAAAGCTTAATATATATATTTTTCTTAGGAATACAGAGAGAGAGGAACACAGGTTCGAATCCTGCCAGAGATTGCTTCATTTTCTAATATCTCTCAAATATAGGCTGTTTAATAAATAAACAGTGCATCTACTCAAATGTGGATATTTATCAAAAATAACGTTTAAGTAATAAATTAAAATATGTTGGATTAATAAATGATAAATCCATTCCTAATATATATATATATATATATCGGAATAATGCCTTGATACATAAAACAAAAAAAACAGGTCTAAATAAGCACAATGTTATGCTCATTTTTTTCTTTTTTTTTTATTTAAGGCCTAGGCTGCCTTTCGGCCAACGCTTCCTTTAGGACCAATCGTTGGCAAAATCGTAATTACATAAGACTAGATGGAGAAGAATTCATAGAGGCTGGAACACGTTTAAAATTACGATTAATATGAATACGTAAAATTAAGAAAATAATTAAATTTACAAAAAAAATAAATGCGTAAATAAAGAAAATGAGTAAATGAACCAGGAGAGCATAAAAGAGAAAAATGATCGCTCATATATCTCCAAATAAATATAGAGATCACAAAATATTGTCTTTTTGTTTGCAAAGTGACGGTCGCAGCAATTTAAGGCATATGGCTTCCAAAATTGACAAATGCTGCAAAATAAAAAATGAGTCCATCGTAAAACGTGATGAGCATGACTCATTTTGCAATAGGTGTTGTCTAATTGCTGACTGTACATGAAGAACAAATTATTAAGGCCCAATGAGCTAAAGTTTTAATAAGATTTATTTTTTGGTACGGGGGACAAAAGAGCTCGAACTGGTGTAAAGAACTGAAAAGGAATCTTTACGAAACACACTGGTAATAAAAGTACTATTCTTCCGCTCCACCTGAACATCAAGAAATGAGATAAAAATTACAACAATTTAAGATATTTGGCTTTCAGAATTAACAAATGATTTTCAAAAAAAAAAATCGGATTATTGTCCTCATCTTGTGTCGGCTCAATTCATTCTCTTTACTCACAGTTATTAAACTTTACTTCCAGTTTTTGTCTATATTTCTGAGATGAGGTAGTATTTACACTATTTACATTATTCGGACTATTGTTGTCATGGGCATATTATTGCTCATATATATATATATATATATATATACGCAACAACATTTCTTACAAACATCTTTCATTAAATACGGTCGACAAGGAAGATTTAATTCTTTTTCATTAAGTTTTTTTTTCCGACATCCTAACATATATTTTTTAGTTTGGTTGGTGTTAAGGAATATAAACATTTTATCGTTTCAAATGCTTTCGGCCACTTCTATAGCCATTTTCAAGGGTATTTTTAGTCTCTGAAGATATTATTCTTTCTCATGTATTGAACGTTCCGTAGTAATTTATTTTTATATTGTTTTTGAAAAAGGAGCGTTCATTCCAAACTCTCACAAGCCACACGCGACTGGAATTCGCGTGAGCACCTTTCTATTATAAAAAACTTTCAAGACACCATTTCCACTGTTAAATAATGTAATGTTGGTGGTAGGAGATAAATGTCTGTTATATGGGGCCTCTCAGATATAATATCACTCAAAGAAAAGTTATTGCCTCGAGTAAAAACATTTCCAGAATGAATTCTGATACTTCTGCATTTGATCAAATTTTAGTAAGCGGAGGGTGTGGACAAAACTTCAAATTTATTTGTTTTATTTGTTTTTGCTGTGTCGTGGCTCGTATCATGTGACATCCGGTCGCCCGGATGTATAAAAGACAATGTGCGATTAATACGGGGAGTTGTCATTATCACGGACTTCGTGAAGTAACACCTACCACTCTGGTAATAAAGTAATTTATCTACTTTTCACTGCGTATATCTGCGTATATCGATACAACTTTTTTTTTTTACGGCTTATCACCACTTTTTTTGTTATTTAAACCCTAAGTATTTTTTGGCTTGTAAAAATAATTCTTTTTTTGCGAGTGAATATAGAACTAGAAATTTTAGACAATAATAACGATTTTTCAAATACTAGTCTTACTATTTAACCCACAGTTGGATTCCTAACTTTTCCCAGGGATTTGCATGTAAATGAATGTAACGAGTCCGATTAGGAATTCGAACTTGGCTCTCTGATTTCTCATTCTAAGCCTCTATCCATTTTACCACTCAGCCACCGTCTATTCGAAAGTAATGACTCACAATATATTCTGTTTACCCGCTGCATCAGAGATGTATGTTGGCATCACGTCAGAATAGGATGAACCGAACTAAACTAATCCTTCCCTGCGCTCAAGTTATTGAGGATGTCGGGTCGAATAACCTCGGGAAAACCGCTTTTATTTAGTTGTAAGTTAGAAAGTAAAGCACAAATATACATATTAGGGTTATGACGTATTGTAACCCTATATTCCTGTGTCATAAATCAATGAACTTTTGTTCAAAAGTAATGAAAAATGTATTGATTTGTTTAGGTTACACCCAAATCGAAAATTCTATTTTTGTATATACGCACTAAAGGTAAAAAATCAAAATATTTCAGAAGCTTTATTTTTCAATTTTCTAGTCATATATTTGGATAGTACTCATGTATTTTGTAACGCATTTAACAGTTTATAACTATAGAATAACATACAACCTTAAAAATAGACAAAAGTTGCAATCGTGCAAAAGCTTTACTTTTCAATTTGACAATGATGCAATTGGATAGGATTTGTGTAGTTTTAAAGCATTTAACAGTTTACAACTATAGAATGACATACAACCTTAAAAATAGACAAAAGTTGCAAACGTGCAAAAGCTTTACTTTTCAATTTGACAATGATGCAATTGGATAGGATTTGTGTAGTTTTAAAGCATTTAACCCTCTAGGGCCATTCGTATCATATTTGATACAGTATGAAAACAAGCCTTGAAAGAAATATTTTCCTGAAAAATTTTTTAAGAGAAATATTTTATAAATTTCAAATGAAAGCAGTACTGACTGCTCAGTCAATGAATACCAAATGTTTCCTTATAGGGAAATACTAAATGTTTCCTTATAGGGAAATACTGTATCAAATATGATACGAATGGCCCTAGAGGGTTAACAGTTTATAACTATAGAACAACATACATTATTACAACTAAACAAAATTGCAAACTTGTATATACAATTAGAAATTACATCTGGAAGTGAGAATAGATATATAAGGAAAAATGATGTGGAATATTTAGCATAATTATAGCATAATATACAATTGTTATTGTTTTGTTAGACCAAATAAATGGAAGCTGAACATCCTCCTTTTTACAAACATCATAAAGATCTTGAAGGCATTTGATTGCCTGTTCTGTACAATGATTTGTACTGGGAATTTCAAGTCCCGATAGCATAACATGCAACCTTACAAGGAAATAAAAACGTTATAGTTGGTACCATAAAATCCTAGAAGGCTCCAGAAAACTACTACAATACTTATATATGATTTTAGAAATTTCGTGTTGATGGTAGTGGTGATTGTTGAATTCTGAAAGTGGTTGGGGGGGGGCACCTAGAGGCCGAGATTTTTCTGAGGATGAGGGGGAAAACTCAAGCAGCGTCTTTATTTTCATACTCTCAACACCACTATCGTACACACAATTCAGGAATGAATTTGAATATGAGTATGTTACTTCACTAAATTAAACAGAATAACATTTAATTTATAGTAGTAGTGGAGTTCAAATATACTGTTTCCCCCTTTTCTGCTCTCAAGTTGTTGGAAAACAACAGAGGTTAATTTCAAAACAAAATCAAAGAGTTAATACTAATGTAAATACTAGCAGAACAGTGTGATTTGTCTGCTCTGATTTTTTCCCCTACAAAACATTCTATGTGTCCTTGAAAACCTAACTGAAAAAAAAGTAACGTAGAGGGAAAAGTGCTGAAGATCAAATCTTATCAAAATCGGAGACTGATCGGTTTTATAAATGTTTGAAGCTTATAAAAGTGGTGGGGGCAAACGAGGCGCCAGCCAAAATGGGGTGGGGCTTGGCCTCTTCTGCCACTGGTTGAAAGTGATTTATTTTAAATAAACGGATATAACTCTATTTTGTTTCATTACAGAAGTTCATCGGATTATGACAGGAAAAGTCAAAAAGTCATAATCTTAACATATATACAGTAACTGGTCCGCAACATCAGAATAAAAAAGAATGAATTTGTTTAGACAACAAATACTCAGTTTTCAACACGATTTCCTTCCTTGTCAGTGCACTTGACAGAACAGTTGGCCTTAGAATATATAATGCAAACATTATACAGTGACATTTTCGGTTCAATATTCACCAAGTAACTATATCTTGATCCACATTTTTACGGTTAAATTTATGATGAATACTAGTAGAGTACCCGTCAAGAATTCTAGAATTATTAGTAAATAGATCAGTACATCTGCCTAAGAAAACAATATCTATGCTTTCTACTGAAATTGTCGTTTTATGGCACTTATGCCTTGGATCCCTGGTGGGCGTCTCTGAGCTGCACTAAAACCTTTTACACAAAGATAATATCTGTAAAATCAAATCGTCTATGCCTAAGTTAAGCGAATCAATTATAAACTGACCTGTTTGGACCACATATGTTAAAGTCAAATGAAGACTACCTCACACACACACACACACACACACACACACACACACACACGCACATACACATATCCTCTTTATTATAATGAAGACCATTGTGTGTGTATGTGTGTGTGTGTGTGTGTCTCTCTCTCTCTCTCTCTCTCTCTCTCTCTCTCATAGTATATAAAAAAAATTCCGAATTCTACATTCGTTGATTTTACCGATATGCTCATCCTTTTTTGGGATTAAATATATATATAAATATATATTACACCTGCCAGGCTCAAGGAGAGAGATGCAATAGAGAGAGAGAGAGAGAGGCTCAATTCATTCTCTTTACTAACAGTTATTAAACTTTACTACTAGTTTTTTTTTCTATGTTTCTGAGATGAGGTAGTATTTACACTATTTACATTATTCGGACTATTGCCTTCATGGGTATATCATGAGAATGATATACACTAGTGATCGTAATAAATGGTTCGGTTGGAAATTCCTAGCACCTTAAGAAGGCCGAAGCGTACAACGGCCGATACGTCGTACAAATGACAACCAAGATGAGAACAATAGTCCGAATAATGTAAATTGCGATTACTAACAGTTACGGAAATATATATATATATATATATATATATATATATATATATATATATATATTAATGCATGTTTCATTAAATGATATAGACAAGTTTTGTATATTTATTATATGTAAGTTTTTTTCATATTCTCTGATAAGTTTAATAGCATTATCATTAAATGAAGAAAGAAAATTACAATATTGATACATAATTTTTAATAAATCAATCTAAGCTTTCGGCTTACATTAGCCATTTTCAAAGATGTCAAATTACATTATATATTATAAGCACGGACAAACGATAATGACAAACCGTTTTTATTTACATGGAAGATTTCCAAGCAACAACAAACCTGTGCATATAAGATGCTGGAAGCGAATGTTGCATCACAGCTCGTGACGTAACACATGACCAAACGAGTGAAAACAAGAAATATTAAGTATTGGAAGCTATTGGAATAAACCAATGGCTTCTCTTATTAATTATCGGTATTTAAGGATATTTGTGGAAACTTCATAGTTTAAGAAAGCTTAGATTGGATTATAAAAAATTATGTTTCAATATTGGAATTTTCTTTCTTCATTTAAGGATAATACTATTAAGCTTATCAGAGAATATTAAAAAGAAAATTACATAAAATAAATCGACAATACTTGTCTATATTATTTAATGAAACACGCATTAATGAAAAAATGCTGCCTAAATATATATTATATATGTTTTCCTGCTGTCACAGTTACGGGTTTGAATTACTTTGTTTTTTCTTTTCTTGTGTCTTAATGTAAGATACTCAATAGTAGGTACATCAATATATATATATATATATATATATATTGCTGTAATTCTAGACGGCATATTGATATATTTTTCCGTAATTTTGGACAGCACGAGCCCACTCGTATATATTTAGAAAATGGATTAAATCCCAACTATTTTAAATTTATTTGTTTAAATATTATTTTTAATAGGTACTCATATTTTGTTATTATTATTATTGAACAGAATATTTATTTACATCTACTGGCCTGAATAACCGAGAAATCTTGTTAGAAAATTATGCGTCCTCTGGAAGGATTAGAACCTGACACGTATTTTCCTAATAAGATTATTGCTTTCTTAAGCAGATATGCCTATCTATTCGTACGTGAATGAATAATCTAGCCAAACAAACTTGCTCGCTTCACTTTTTTACCTCATTGATATTTTTATGTTAGTGAATCGTTAATATTTTTCCAGTACAGATTGGACACTATACGTTCGTTCAAAGGTAGGTTGATACGACGGTATTTATATACAGATGTTGCCTTCAGAAACTGTTTCATATATACGAAAATAATATATTTCCCATGTTTATATTAAGCATTTAAACTTGTAAAATGAGAATACTTTAAATAGACGAGTTCTCTGGGAAGCTTAAATCGAAAGGTATCTTGCCGTGGTAACTGATCTCGCAGGCTGTTACTCCTGCTGTTAAATGCCTGTGTGCTTTGCACGTGTTTTATAGTTGTTTGATTTATCAAGTTAAACTTTCTAAAAACCCCGAGAATTTGAAAAGAAAAAATTTCTAGGGATTTAAATGTTCTCTCTCTCTCTCTCTCTCTCTCTCTATCTATCTATCTATCTATCGGGCTCACGGCCATATCAAGATGTCCGCTTGGGAACAACAAGTAGTATAAGCTTGAATGTGTGGTTGGTGTAATAAATAACGGTTCAGAAATGGAAATCGGAGAAACGCGTTCCAATTTCAGCCAGGTTCGTTACATTCGCTTACGGGCAAACATCATTTACGATGATATGAATCTATCTCCCTATCCAGCTATGGATTAAATAGTAAGACTTAAATCTGAAAATCATTTTCAACTGCAACAACTTGTTAATACAATATTCACTTGCAAAAATCATAAGGAGCAATTATTATTACAATTTCAAAAATATATTTCGGCTACAAAATGTTCGTAAGCAGTATATATATATATATATATATATATATATATAGAGAGAGAGAGAGAGAGAGAGAGAGAGAGAGAGAGCGAGAGAGAGAGAAAAAGGGGGAGATAGAGAAATAAATAAACAGAGTTTGATTTTTTGTGTCTTCTCAATATTTTGTAGCTGAAATGTATTTTGGGGATTGTAATATAATAACTTATTTTTGCGAGTGAATCTCTCTCTCTCTCTCTCTCTCTATATATATATATATATATATATATATATATATATGGAGATAAAAAGAGAGAAAAAATGAGGGAGAGGAGGAGAGATAGATGTTCAAGTTAAGTCGTGAGAATGATAGCTTGTAAAATCGAAAGTCATTTAATCGTATTTACAGATGAGAGTAGGTGTTGCCTCCATGAAAGTGGCGATCGTTCGCATTTACATAATCGAGCGTGCATTCTCACACGACACATAAGTCTAAACTCTATCATCCTGGTGCGAAATGACATTACATACAGCATTCGCTTGTCTTTTGTCTTGGTGAGATTCTCACAACGTTATTAGAAAAAGCAATACAAATACAGAAGGACGTACAGCTGTGTTTTATAGAATATGAAAAGGGTTTCGATAACGTACGCCACAAAGACCCGCTGGAACTGCGCAGCAACCTTGGTATATTTGAGAAAGATATTAAAATAATGAAGAACCCATAGTCACAGCTAACAATCTGCATACATATAGAAACCGGGTTCAAAAGATAAAAAAGAAAGGGGTGTAAGACGAGGGTGTATCTTCTCACTGGATTTATTCAACCTACGCAGCTAGGCGATTTTGGGATAAGTAGAAAACTCACTAAGATTCATTATTTGATATCACAATCTGAACAACATAAGTTGACACAATGTTCATAGCACATATGGAAAGAAAACGCCAAAAATCCCTACAGAAGGAAAGAGAGAATAAAGGTTTAAACATTAATTACAAGAAGACAGAATGTATGACTGTTAGCAAAACGATGGGCCCAAAATGTAACTTGCAAATTGACGATAACAAAAGTACAAAAATGTAAATATCTGGGAATTGATTTAACAGAGAACGGAAAGTGTGACACTGAAATCCGAAGGGTATCTTCGGCCAAAGTACGACTCAGTTGGGCATCTGACAACGGACGGAGAGTCGACTGAACAAAATAGACAATGAAATAGACAATGGAAGTACCATCCAATCCAACGATTGCGGGGTCTGGATAAATTTTGACTCTTGGTCCGAGTGTTACACGTTAAGCATGACCTTATTTCGTTGTAACCCTGTCTCAGTGAGGAGACATTGTGTAAATATACGGAGTTCCATTAGAGTACAATTGAATTAAGACATAATATTGTAACACGTTATAACACTCTTTCACTCAAGATACAGTCAGAATTAGCCTGAGATGAACTTGACAGAAGAGTGTAACTTTTCCTTCAAAAAAATGAAAAAGACTTCTTAATCATTGAAAAAAGGATGGAATCAATTATCAAATTTATATATTGAGAAAATTTTCTAACGAATGTCAAACATTTGCGCTGTAGCAATATAGGTTAAAAGAGGATATTTTGACCAGAGCAAAATTTAATTATAGTTTTTTTCTTTTTGTCATAGTAGAATTTCTAATAAAAACCCACGCCTTGCATTTTTAACCATATATAATAATTTTCTCTTATTTAAAGTACACAACAACAACATTTAGGTCCAATTTTAAAAAATTACCAGACGTTTACTCAAAATTTTAAACTGTAGTATATATATATATATATATATATATATATATATATATATATATAATTATATCTGTAAATTCAGATAAAATTTAGCGGGGAAATAACCATTTTCAACATGTCATTTTAAGACATGTATTTTTCAACCCTTTATAAACAGAGAATGAGGAAAAATTCTAAGCCTAGAGGTTAGCTCTAGTAAAGGAAGGGGTTGGAAGTATTGGTTTTTATAGAGTTAAGCTAGAAGAATTTTAGTAGTAATTTCTTCTTTGGTAGAGGAAGTTATGTGGTTTGACCCTTGAGTTAGTAGTCGAAGGTGGTGGGGAAGTAACTGATTAGCCAAATTTATAAATTTATTCTGACTAATAGAAAGAATAGAATAATTATTGCAATTCATACTCATTTCTATGACGACACATACTTATGATCTCCCTTCGTTTATTTAGGAGTATAGTTTGGTATTGAAATTTCAATATTTTAATTTTTTCAGTCAAACATAGAGTACATCTATCTCTTAAGCTGTACTATATATATATATATATATATATATATATATATATATATATATATATATAAGTGAATACTGTGAAGGGAGATGCTATGAATTGTGATGAGCTGGAGTAAGAAGCGAAAGCTTCATCCTCCCATTCATACCAACCGTGGTTCTTTCCCACCCACCATCGTCTGACGTAAATGTTTTAAGTAAAGACATCTCGACGCCATCTGTTGACACTTGGCCGAAGCAAAACTCATAACACGAAAAGCCTTTGATCTCGTTTCGGTTGATCGATTTCTTGATCAGAACGAATCTTGCCTTCAGTACCATTGACGCTGATCGAAGAACCTTTCAATTAGTTATGGAGTTGACTGATCGAACAGATTTACACTCCCAGAGTTGAACAAAGCGATTGGTTTTCTCTGTAATTATATTTACAATGGAATTATTGCCGAATTTACAAGAGTCAGACTGAACGTAAGGTCTTTGTCCGTGTTTTTAATTTTGAATTGTCTTTAATGGTTATATTGGCTCACCCAGACGTCACTAGCGAATTTATCTTTTAAATACTTCAGCTGGTTCCATCCGGAATTGTTTACCGTGCCGTAATTAAAAATGGCTTTCCATATGATTTTAAGAGGAAGGGAGGACAGTTTTTATACTTTCATCTCAGCAGTCTCATCTAAAGCTACCGATCACGGAGCATCTTGCTATTTAACAGTTGAAAAAAATAAATAAATAAATTCATGCCTTTCCCGAAGTAAGTCAAGTAAATGGTTAAATTATCACTTCCAGAAATATAATAAACAAGTAAAGTGACGTCACTCTTGTTGACGTTACAGCATCTGGACATGTCTGGAATAAATTACTTTAAGTAATTGAGAGTATTTTTGCCATTATTGGGAATTAATTGACTAAATCTGAAATAACCAGTATTGTTTTGCATAACATGAATTCCTAACAACACTACTTCATTAGTTATTGGCTCATAAAGAACAATTTCGAGCAGTAATTTGTCAGTAGTAAATAACAGCTTTAAAGAGTGCGTATACCTGAAAACCAGCATTTTAAATTGAAACTCTTAGACTGACATATAACCAGCCGCTAAAGACATGGACAGAAATACTGTTGGTTAGTATAATTTATGGAGTTATTGCTCTGCTCCAGAATCGAAAAATATTGCTTTGTTATCGATTTACAAGAGGGATCCTGGTTATAATAGCGATACAGTCTCAAATAGATCCTTGACTTTTACGGAGTTATTAGTTTTAGCTATTGTTGGCGTTGCAGAAAGATTTTCCTTAAATAACGAACAAACAGATATATCTTCTTCTATATACTGTGTAGGCGATCATGGCTTTCCACATCTTCCTATATCTTGTAGCTCTTAACACTCCCCACAAACCCTGCTCTACCATCCATTTGCTCAAGCCCTTCAAGCATGTCATGCATTGCTTTTGCCTGTCTCTTTTTTCCCCTCTATCTGTCCTGTAAGTATCAGATTCTCTAAGCTCTATTTCCTCATTACATGTCCCAGAAACTTCAGCTGTCTTTTCCTGATGTTAAGTACAAGTTTTTTTTTCATTTCCATCCTCTCCAAAACCTTGTTGTTGCTAACATGTTTGGTCCATTGTGACCTCAGTATCCTTCTGTAGAACCACATTTCGGTTGCTTCAAGTCTTTCCTTCATTTTTGATGAGATTGTACAACATTCGGTGCAATATTAAAAGATAAACATTACATAACAATCCAGTATTCTGTTCTTTGTTTCCAACAAAATTTTTCTCTCTTCTCAGCTTTTCGGGTGCATCCTTGGCCATGCCAATATGCTTTCAGGTCTCAGCATCGCACCTTCCGTCCTCCGTTAGAACACTTTCCAATAAAAATTTCTGTACCTGGTTGATTTTAGTATCCTCGACTTGTAGTTGGCATTTTGTAATCTTCTTTTTACTGATGACCATGATTTCAGAATATATACAGTTTTAAATAAAGAACAAATTTTCAGAAATAAATAAAATTATGTATCTCTTTAGTCTCAATTCATACATAATTTAATCCTTTCACTGCGTAAATAATTTTCATAGTCATTCCTATAACATTAATTATGCACCAAAAGAAAACAAAAAAAGAGTATCCGCTTCTCATAGGAGAAAGCATTTTTCTTTTTTTTTTCCCACCCCACAAACCGTGATGCAAATTTATTTTCCGTAGTTAACGGTAATAAAATTTGAGGCGGATATATCAGTTTCCCGCAGCAAAAGGGTTAAAAGAAATTAAAGAAAATGTATTTTTAAAAAATGCAGATATAATCGTTTTTAGCACATTTTCAAATATTTGTAAATAATAGCTAAAATGATTAAGTCTAAACCCAGTAACTCTCCATAGTCAAGAGTCAATTTGACACCGTATCGATATTATAAAGAGATATTCCTTTCTAACAATAACACATCAATAATTTTCTATTCTCACAAGTGTCGTGGTCTAAGAAAGGTTTAAACAATGCTGATCAGCAAAAAAAATTTTCCACAATTTTTTTTTTTTTTTGAGTGAGCCACTCTATTCAAGTAGCATCAATTTTATGGTGATTTTCAAAACTCCCTTTAGCTGTTATACAACGCCGAACGTACGGGACACCTAGTGAGGATCAAAGTCACTATTTAATCATAATTGATAAGCGAATATTGCGGATGTTTTATATTTAAAGAAATAAAAATAGATAGATAGATAGATAGATAGATAGATAGTAAAAGAACATAGATAGATAGATAGATAGTAAAAGAACATAGATAGATAGATAGATAGATAGTAAAAGAGCCTACTGAGATAGATAGATAGATAGATAGTAAAAGAACATACTGAGATAGATAGATAGATAGATAGATAGATAGATAGAAAGTAAAAGAACATAGATAGATAGATAGATAGATAGATAGATAGATAGGTAAATTGCGTCGTCATATATTTTTACTTTCGTGCATGCGCGTTGTTTGTCTTTATTTTGTCGTGAACACGGTATAGTAAGGTCAGTTTGGAACCGTCTGTAAGAAAAAGAACACCATAACGCACTTCACTAGGCCAGAAATTTAGAAACGGCATGGTGTGCTGCTTGGTTTTCGCAACGGGGGGCGCCAACACGAACATTTCAGAGTGTTTGGGTGTTAATTTGTAGACAGTGGAGAGGTTTTGAAAAAAGTTGGATGAGTCTAATGCTGATTACGTAGGTGTTTGGAGTGATCACATGAGATGGTAACATGTTTCTATTCATCTTCCCACAGGTCCTTCGACTCAACACGGAGGTCTACGTAAAGTGCTTTAAGAAAGTTGTGCTGCTCTTGGTCTAGAGGGTGGCTGCTGGAAGATACTATGTCTGGCAACATGACACCATGCCACACAATCAAGAGAACCCAGTCATGGCTGTCAGACAATTTCTGCAGCCATATCAGCACATCTGGCCATCTAACTCCCCAGACTGCAACCCTTTGGATTATTATGTGTGAGGCGCAGTTGAGAGACCAACAAAACTCCTTGTAACATTAAAGATGAACTGAAAGCAAAGATTATCGCAGCATTCAGGAGACCGTCCAGAAGAATTGCAGGATATTCCGAAGTCGTCTGAAGGCCGTGGTTGAAGCCACTGCCAATTTTAATGAATAAATTTACACTTGTGTATTTGTGTAATGTTGGCTAATATGTCTGTTAAAATGAGATTTTAGACGACAATTTATCCATCGCACCCTGCAGATATGAGCAGATTGAGATAGATAGATAGATAGATAGATAGATAGATAGATAGATAGATAGATAGATAGATAGATAGATATATAGATAGATTCAGTCAGTGTGCTCAATATTGCAAGTCAAATAAGAAATTAGGTTTTAATTACATTTTCAACGAGCTAATTTTTAATATATCAAGTAATAAATTCATGGTAATGTCACACGCAGTTCCTTCTTTTAATATACATTTAATTGAACTGTGCACGTGTGTGTGTGTGCTCGCACATGTCTGTGCCAGGAGGACTCAGGGTTGAAGAATTTTATGAGGCTGATTTTACATGTGGATTAGTGTCTGCTTTCAAATTTCCAGTGCGAACAATACCCACACTGGTCTATGTCAAATACACAATCATATAACATCCTATGATAAGTCAGTATTTATATGTACTTGACTTAGCTTTGTCTGCTTATAGGCTACAATTAACGAGCACACAAGGAGGAAAGAACTCACTACAGTAGTCTTCGACACTATCTTGCTAGCTATGTGTATGTCCGCCTCATATTCAAATGTCAATATCTATTTACCAATTTTTGGAAGAAAAGCATGCGAGGCATCAAACTGCGCCATAGGTTATGAGGTCGATTTTTCGATGTGACCAGGTTATGCAGAAGTGTTACGCCGAAATAGGCTTTGCAATCAATCTCATACCAAAACTCTGTTCTCAACTATTTACTCCTGTGTTGTTAGTAAGTCTTGGTATGTTCAAAATTGGCAGCTGACTTAAAAATTGGCCTACATTCTGTTGTCAACTGGGGCAAGGAATGGCCTGTTAATTTTAACGTCTCCAAAAAGAAACTACTCTCCATTAATCGTCTGAGAGAAAATTTTCTATCTTCTATCAGCGTGGCTAATGTTAAACTTCACAAGAGTGGCCAGTTGCGCTTTATCAGACTAACCTGTTTCCTCTAACATAACCTGGAAAGATTATATTGAATCAATTGCTAGGTCTACTGGTAGAAAAGTTGGTTCACTGTGTCGTGGTAGACAATTTCTTTTCGCATTTTATGTTGCTGTCACATATCTTGTGCTTCTGCTATATATGCAGAGATCCTTTATAAAATCCAAAGAAGAATCTGCAATGTCATTGGTCCTGGTCTGTCATTTCGGCTGCAGTTACTTTCCAATGTTGCTTGCACATTTTATATAAATGCTTTCATTGTACTTGTTCTAATGAACTTTCCTCTAGGGTATTTAGACTTTATGAATTTAAGCGAAGTACTAGATTGGTGCGTTGTGGCGCAGTGGATATCGGCTCGGAACGAGAAATCGGGGAACCGAGTTCGAATTCCAGTTGAATTCCTTGCATTTACTTACGCGCAAATACCCTTGGGAAAGGTATTAATCCGTCTCTTCCCTCCAGATATGGGTTAAATAATAGGACAGATTGGGTTCTATAGCCTTGGTCGGCAACCAGTCTACCGCAGAAAGCAATGGCAACCTACTGCGGGATAATCTTCTGCCTAGTCAGTCATGTCTCTTTCGAGACATGATCGCCCTAAGCGTGTATCGCGCATGGTACCTAACTGACTGACTGACTAGATTGACAACTAAATTTTATCTTTTTACAGTTGAGTTTGCTAGATGTAACCGTAAGTTCTATGCCAACAGTTTCTTTTAACGCGCTTTCCGCTTGTGTAACTTTATTCAGGTTTCTTGCTTTCCAGTCTATTTTGGTCTTCAAAAATTTAAAAGCAATTCAATTGTTATCTTCTGTCTTCTCTAATTTCTATTCTTTTTTGTTCTTTTTCTTTAATAATGTTTTTTTTTTTTACTTTCATATTCTTTCAAAATTAAAAAAAGAAGAAGAAAGAAAGCAAAAGAAAGATAGTCAGTTGCAGGTTTGACCTATGTTTACTCCCGGTCACCGAAAACAGTAGCACGTAACCTCAGAGCTGCATCCACTTTTGCAAATGTGCGAATGACGATAGAAATTTGATTTATATGTACAACCGCTTCAAAGAAGGATCGGGCAGTCTCTCATACATCCACGGCGAGAATGTAGGATCGACGTACGGTTGAGGATTCTACGGGGCTGCAAATACATGACAGTCGAGAGTAATTGATGAAGTCAGGAGTTAAATAAACTGTGACATTGAATAATGAAAGATTCAGGCTTCGCATTTTCCATTAAGTCCACGCGTGCTATCTATCATTTCGCCAGCAAAATCACTTTATTACAATGTTGTTTCTCATCAAATGAAGCAATTTCTAAAAAAAATAAAATACAATGAGATACTAAGTTTGCTATAAAGCTCGAAATTGATTTTGGCCTAAAAAATGGTGGGGTAATTAAATTAAAATAAAGCTCAGATGTGAATAGTGGACAGGCAGAATCGTCTACGAAATTCTGGAGTCGGGATGCTGAACGTAATATTAATCAACTAAATGAAAAAACTTATATATTAATTCTGTTAATGCCTTATCTTTTGTAAGATATTTATCCTTCCACTTTTCAGGGTTTTTGCAATTGAACCTTATTCTTTTTCTAATGTGACCGTATTTTATATTGTTCGTGTGTATGGCTGTGTTGATGTGCACTCGTGCGCGTATTTCCGGTTTGTTGTTTATTTGTTTGTTTGTTTGTTTTTTATGTGTGTGTTTTTAGTTTTGCGGTTGTTCGAATGTGTAAGGCGCCCTGGTCACGTTACTTTGGACTTGCTTGCTTTTTAGATTTTCTTCTTTTTTCGCGAAAACCCAGCCCTGACAAATGACGACATCATAACTGTGATGTCATAACCTCCCGAAACTTCGAAGTCGGCATGAACCTGCTTAGTTAAGTGACAAACTGCTTTGCATTAATCCTATTAATGCTCTATCTCTACCCCGATATTGAGCACATGACGATAAAAAAAACTTTCTAGCCAATATACATTTTATAAATAAAACTACTGAAAAAAAAACAAAAACAATGTAAGCGCCAAACATTATTACAACACCATCCAACATATACAGGGTGTCCATAAAGTCCGTGTGCACTTTTAAAAAATTATAACTTTATTTGTATTTGTGATAGAAATAATCTAAAAAATGTTATAAAGTTTAATGTACCTAGTTTTAAGTATAGTTATTGAACTAATGTGATTTCAGTCATTACTGTAAATCAGATACAAAATGTTTTCCGTGAACTGCAAAATCGTATTACCCTTTGTATTGCTAATGATGGAGGACATGTGGAAACTTAAATAAAATTTCAATAAAACCTTAAAAAATATAGATTTAGTTCTTTCTAATTCTTTTTACAAATTATTTCTATCGCAAATACAAATAAAGTTATAAATCTGAATTTTATAGACACCCTGTATGTTTAGGGTCTGCCAATTTTTGCATTGAACCCTCACTTTATTTTATATTCTAAGGTTTTAGCTTTTATTTTTACTCTTTGTGAGTGCATATATATAATGTACGCCTTCTTCTTCTTCTTCTTCTTCATGTGCCGTGTCCCTACAGAACGTAAGCGATCATAGACATTCACTTGGCCCTGTCTCTTGTCGCTCTCAATATTTTTCTCTTGGTATCTCTCCTAAACCCCGCTCTGCCATCCATTTTCCCAAGCCTATTAAGTATGTCTCGCACTGCTTCCCCCTCTCTCATTCTTTCTCTTTCTTTTCTTCCATCCATCCTGAGAGTATTAGATTCTACACACCGTCCTTCCTCGTTACGTTTCCCAGGAATTCATCTATCTCTTCCTGATCCTAAGTATGAGTTTTCTTTTCGTTTGCACCCTCTCCAATACCTTATCATTGCTCACGTGCTCAGTCAATGGTATCCTTACCATCCTTCTGTAGAGCCATATTTATGCTGCCTCAAGCCTTTCCTTCATCCTAAAGAAGATCATCCAACATTCGCTGCTATACAGAAGGGCAGATACCGTATAGCAGTCCAGCACTCTTTTCTTTGTTTCCAATGAGACTTTCCTGTCTCAGTAATCTGGTTAGCTTTTGAAATGCGTACTTGTCCATGCCAATGCGTCGTCGGATCTCAATGTCGCATTTTCCTTTCTCTGACAGAACACTTCGCAGGTATTTGAATTTTAGTGTTCAATGTCGGAGATAGAGTGCTTCTAAATACAAACAGTGTAGACATAGAAATAAAAAAAAGAAATGATAGTGTCTGTCAGCTTTACACTTCAAGTCATAGATAGACTGTTCCAAAACACTTTTATTTTGAACTCTTTATAAGTCATATTTATTGATTGATTGTTATTTTTGCAGTTTATCAACAATTGTTAAAATTATTTTAGGCCAGGGAATATCTTTATATTGTAAGAATTTGTTTTCACATAATAACAGTTTATTGATATAATTTTTACTGATTAACCTATACCTCGGGGATAAGAGTTGAATTCATATATTTTCCAAGGGTAAGTAAATGAATATAACAAATCCAACGGTATTTGAAACTCAGCTCTCAGATTAACAATTCAGCGCCATTGCCCATTACACCACCCGCACATCCAAACATACAGCACCTGGTATTCCCAAGCGGTCACTTATCCAGGTACTGATCAGATTCAAAGTTGTTTAACTTCCGTGACCGGTGTTTCAACAAGATGTACCCATAAGCCATTCATATTACATAAACTGTTAACTCTTAAAACGTTTTGGTGCAGCATGATCTTCCAATTTCTTATTTATTCATATTTGACGTTGTGTAGAGCTAAAGAAAGCTGAATAAATATCAATGTATCATACCTGTCAAAACATCTGCTGACACATAAGGAAGTATATATAAACTCATACATGTACAACTGTAAACCTAGTTACACATACAGTTAAAGGCGTGTATATGAAATATGAATATCTATGTGTATCTATGTAAGTTTGTAACGATGTATATAAGTGTATGTAGATATTTCTATATGTATGTATGCATGTACGAATAGATAAAGATGTTTACTTTACTTTGCGTATCGTTACGAGGGAATCTGTTGTCTTGTCATTTAATGAGGTAATTCAAAACGAAGACATATTTCCTACCTTCTGTGTGTGTTTTTTGGGACCATCCATAAAGCCCCGTCTAATAATGATCTATTTATCCTTGAAGTCAAAATGAAAATGTCATAATTATTTGTGCAGGGACTCAAGCAAAAATACTTCGTCTTTTGACTCTAAATATTTATTGAAGTTCAGCAGAATTTCATTTTAAACGATGCCAATCAAATTGATTTACTGTGCATGTTTGAGTGTGTCTGTGTGAGCATGTCAATGGATGTGTATGTATGCAGATGCGTGTATGTATGTATGTATGTATGTATGTATGTATGTAGTTCTCTTAGTCTCTCTTACAAAATATAAGGCCAGAAACTCACCAATCTAGGCGCTGCTGCTGTGGTTTATGTAACAAGTAGGTTTTACATGGTAGAGTTACTCGTTACACGCCAAACCGGTTTTGAATTCTGGGCTTTCTTTTAGACTCGTTCGTCAACCAGGAATAGAAAGCCCAGTCCCTGTATAGAAATATCTTATTACAAATCTCTTACTTACTCAGTTAGTACATACGTACGTCCCGCTAAACAAATTAATACCTCGTGTATAATGGACTGTTCAGTTCTGATCGTGTAGAAAGACAGGAGAGACATATAAAAAACGCTACTTTATTTCAGTAATAAAAAGAAAGCAAGCAAAAACATCATGCCTGATAAATAATGGTCTATTCCTTTTTGATCGCATGGAAAGACGGAAAAGACATATTAGAAATGCTAATTGGTTTCAGTGATAAATTGAAAGAAAGAAAGAAAGAAAGAATGTGTTTTAAAGCTTGTTTCAGTGAAATGTAAAAAAAGTTGTAAATTTCAATTTTTTTAATTGTACCTCTTTATTTCTTTAAATAACAACTACAATTCATATTTATGATCGTTATTGCAATATTAAGCTCGAATATTTAACTATACAATAGAACAATTTGTAGAAATGTTTTATTCTCGTAGAACTCGCCATGAGGTTATTCAATCATTAACTTAAGAATTATGCTTAATCAGAAAACTCAGGAAATTAATGACATTTTCATGAGTGTTTCTAATACACATTAATATACTTATAGATAGCTTCTTCTTCATGTGCTGTGCCCTTTCAGGACGTAGGCGATCATGGACTTCTACTTAGACCTTTCTCTTGCTGCTCTCAATATTTTTTCTCTTGGTATCTCTTCTAAACCCCGCTCCGCCATCAATTTTCTCAGACCTAACAAGTACGTCTCGAGTGCTTTCCCCTGTCTCTCTTTCTATTTCTCTTTATCCGACCTGTGAGTATTAAGTTCTCCGGGCCCTTCTTCCTCATTACGTGTCCCATGAACCTCATTTGTCTCTTCCTGATATTTATTATCAGTTTTCTTCTCGTTTGCATCCTTTCCAACACCTCATCGTTGCACACGTGCTCTTTCCATGGTATCCTTAGCATCCTTCAGTAAATCCACATTTCTACTGCTTCAAGCTTCTCTTTCACCCTTGATGAGATCGTCCAACATTCACTTCCGAACAGAAGAACAGATATCACGTAGCAGTCCCGCACTCTTTTCTTCATTTCTAATGAGATTTTCCTGTCTTTTAGTACTCTGGTTAGATTCTGAAATGCGTCTTTGGTCATTCCAATGCGTCTTTGGATCTCCATGTTGCACTTTCCATCCTCTGTCAAAATACTTCCCAGGTATTTGAATTTTTTTACTTGTGGTTGTTCTTGTCATATAGGCCTCCTCTTTTTACTGATGACCTTACATTCCGTTTTCGTCAAGTTTATGCTCATTCCTTTTTTCTCACTTTCTTTTGCTACTTTCTGTAGAAGGTCCTGTATTTTCCTTTCTGTGTCTGCTATTAGCACTGTGTCATCTGCGTATATGATATTGTTGAGATTGTGGCCGCCAGTGACGAATCCTGGCAAGGCTTTTATTTCTCGCATAATTGCTTCGCTGTACAAGTTGAAAGATTCGGTGAGAAAACACATCCTTGTCTTACGCTCCTTTCTATTTTTGCATAACTTCTGAGGTCACCTTCTATCTGTACACAAGCTGTTTGCTGCCAATATAGATAACTGATTATCTTAACGTCTTTTCCGAAAATGTCGAGGTTGTCGATCATCTCTATCCAGTCCTTGTGTCATAGTTTGTCGAACGCTTTTGCGTAGTCTATAAAGGACAGATAAAGGACAGATAAATGTTTTTTATAGCATTCTGAGCATTAATATTGCATTTCTCGTTCCGGTATCTTTAACGAACCCACATTTTTCTTGTCCTATCTCTGGGCTGATTCGGTGCGCGCTCTATTCGTCAGAATTCGGATGATGAGTTTTGTTTACACCCACAAAAACAGACTCATGCACACACACACACACACACACACACACACACACACACACACACACACACACACACATGCAGACAGATACAGTATTCTAAATCTAAACAACGATTTTTGTTGGGTCGAGTACTTTTCAGCAGCCTATTTGCAAAAATAATTGCTGATGCGCATATATGCATAGACACGCATACAAACCTATCTCTTGTTATCTCTTAAGGAACTGAGTAGTTTTATTCCTTTGCTAAGGCTCTCCGCGTCTCACCATCCATTCACACAAACTCATCAGGTAGACTTCCCCTATATCTCTTACCCTCAATATACCCTATTCGGGTTACGTTTTCAAAAGCCCTCCTTTTTCATTATGCCTCCAAGGGATTTCAGCTGTTTTTTTTTTCTTGATTTTGAGCCTACGTGTTTATGTTGTTCCTATTTTTTTTTAAACTTCCTTGTTGCTTTCTCGCTTCGGCCATGGAATTCTGAGAAACTTTCAATTTCTGTTGCTTCCAATTTCCTCTTCATCACTGGGGAAATTGTACAGTATTCACTACCATTTGTATCACATACCAATCTCGCACTCTTCAAAAACCAACTTTCAGAATTTATTTAGGGGTCTATTTTGATTTGGCTGAGAACGTTTCAACATTGTGTGTGTGTGTGTGTGTGTGTGTGTGTGTGTGTGTGTGTGTGTGTGTGTGTGTGTGTGAGTGGTGTGTGTGTGTGTGTGTGTGTGTGTGTGTGTGTGTGTGTGTGTGTGTGTGTGTGTGTGTGTGTGTGTTTCATCTGTCAACCTAATAATGCTAAAGTATCATGCAGTTCAATGGCGAACGTGTTCGGAAAGACATGAAGCTGCCCTTCTTGTTTCAGTTGGCCGTAAAGTCAAATTGTAACCTCAGATTGGAGACTGATTTGGCATAGAATGAAAATAATATATACTTTGGAGTGTCGGGTGAATACAGACAACAAATAAAGTCTCCGTCCATCTTGTTGTTTCTTGGAGGAAACGCCTTATTGAGCTAATCATTCTTAGTGTAAAGTCTACGGCCGTTAATTTTGTTAGCTGTGTCACTTTACATGGCTGGCTTGTACATTTGTTGGTTTTCAATAATCAGAATGACTCATTCCTACAACTAAAAACGTTGATGACAACCATTGTTGATGAGGGGTACGGGATAAAAAAAACAATTGCTAAAAGTGATGATGACAATGATGAGGGGGAAAAAGATAAGAAAAGAGTAGTTGCCAGGGTCGCATTTGAATGTAAAGAGAAAAACGACGAAAGAAAGTAAGGAAATCGTAAATATGAAGGGAAATGACATAACCACAGTGACAAGAAGATTGAATCTGGGGAGACAAAAAATGGGGTGAGGAGGAATAGTTCTAGAGAAAGCATTGGGAAAATGTGACGATAAAAATTGAAAAAAGCGATTATTGCGATGACGTTGAGAAAATACATAATGATGATATAAAATTACCACAAAATGATAATGGTGATAAGCGCCATATTAGAACACGGCTAGTTAACAAATGATGCTATCAAGACGATATACAAAAGAGGAATATGTTTTACAAATAAGAGACTTGATAGCACTCCTGTTGTTTACTCTCTTGGTGTGAAATGATGAAAAAAAAACAAGAAAAAAGTACTTTCGACTGTTTCTGTCATTAGCAAAAATTGAGGTTTGTCAGTAGGGTAAACAAAATCTGATTAAATCCTGGAGGTTTTAGGTTGATGGAAATGGAATATATATATATATATATATATATATATATATATATATATATATATATATATAAAGTAGTGATGTTACCGTGGTTCCAACGAGAGAAAAGTGTATATTTTAAATAAAGAGAGAAACCACAAGTATTCTTTCATAAAATATATTGTATTTTTTATATTTTATATACTAAATATAAAATAAAATACAGTGTATTTTGTGAAGAAACACTTGCGGTTTCTCTTTTTATTTAATATATATATATATATATATATATATATATATATATATTACATATATATTAAGTGAGCTACACTTAAAAGGATGCACTTTACATCTTCAAAAACATTTTATTACATTTATATTTATTTGTTACGATCATATTTATTCAAAATTGTATATTGTAAATTTTAACATTTTCTTCTTTTACCACAGTTCAAGTGCTTTAAAATCCCCTTTCAAAATTTCAACATTCTTCGAACCTATCTAGAACATTACGATACACAGCACGACACGAATAGCGATCTGCATCAATTTCAATAAATACTTCTGAGACGTACTCTTAATTTGTCCACTGTGTGGGGATTTCTCTCATAAACCTTGTTCTTTTGTATTAACACAGGTAAACGTGGTGGGCATTCGATGCTCTCTCTTCTACCGATACAACGCTGTGAAAAGGTTTGGTTAAGGTCGTCCGTTACTGCCAAGACATAACGGGGAGGTGCTCCATCTTGCTGAAAGAACAGTCCGGCGAAGTTAGCTCTGGTTGTGAAATAAATGATGAAACAACTTGAATCCCCTCCATCTTTCGTCCCTTCCTCGTTCCTCCCTATTCTCAGTCTTCTCTTTCACTTTCACTCCTTAAGCCTCATGCTTACTAGTGGCTTTCCAGCCTTGCTTGGGGTGAAATTTTTAAAATAAAAAAAGAAAAAAGTTTGAGTTGTTAAGTGTAAAGTTTACGGTAGATACTGTTAAATGTAAAATCCCAAATACAATCTAAAAATACTTTTACAAACATTGGTGGGCGGTTTCTCTCACCAAAACGAAGTAAAACATCCATATATACATGACTCAAAGGTCATCGTTGTATATCAACAAAGTAACTCATAACCAATGTTCAAATTGCACTCCGTTTGCTTCTACAATTGCTTGTAATCTGTCAAATTCTCCGACACAGTGTCCCCTTTTATTCTCAGGCCCCTATAAACTGCTGCATAAACCAATTGTTTTGTGTGTTTTCACGGATAAAATTCCAAAGGGTTGATGTCGGTGGAACGTGCAGGCTATTGATTGTTTCTCTCCTACCTATTCATATTTCATATGAATATATAGGCATTTTATTTCGTTTACTTCGTTTCTGTGTCAGGAACCCGCCCCCAAAAGTTTATAAAAGTATTTTAGGATTGTATCTTGGAATCTACATTTAACAGCGTCTTCCGTAAATTTTAAATTTAAAAACTTAAGAATGAAGGATTTGCAGCTATATGTTAAGATTAAATTTTTGTTCTTGTTTTGTTGTGAAGAACCGGTCCTAGAGTTTGTAAAATATTTATAATACACTCTGTATATATATATATATATATATATATATATATATATGTTTCAGTAAAAAGTGAGAGACAAGATAGTTTTCTTATTATGTTATTCTTATGTTCGAACAGTACTTTGCTGTGTTGAGGCACAACGATGGCTTTTTCGACATATGAACATTTAACCTTGTTTTGGTGCTAGGAACCTGCCTCAAAAGTTTGTAAAAGTATTTTTAGATTGTATCTTCGATTGTACATTTAAAAACGTCAACTGAAACTTTAAACTTAATCACTTAAAAACGAAGAATTTTCAAACATATTAATGTAGGCTTTTGTCCTTGTCTCATTGTAGAAACCCGCTCCGCAAGTTTGTAAAAAAGTATAAAAAAGTATAAAAAAGTTTGTAAAAAAGTATATATATATATATATATATATATATATATATGCGTTGTGTTGCAGTGGATATCACCTCGGAACGAAAAAATCACAGAGCCGAGTTTGAATTCCTTGCATTCACTAACGCGCAAATATTGGGAAAGACATTAATCATTGTGCATTAGTCTCTTCCCTCCAGTTATGGGTTAAATAACAGGACAGATTGGGTTCTATAGCCTTGGCTGGCGACTAGTCTACCGTCTAAAGTAATGCCAACTTACTGCGGGGTAGTCTTTTGCCCAGTCAGTCATGTCTCTTTCGAGATATGATCGCCCAAGCGTGTATCACGTATGACACATAACTGACTGTTATATATATATATATATATATATATATACAAATAATATATATGTAGCTCATATATATAAAAAACATTATTTATATATATATATATAAATTATCAATATTTTTCATACATATATAATCGAATATATATATATATATATATATATATATATATATATATATATATATATATAACACCTATTGTCTGTGCGTGTCTTTTAGTATGTCCGTGCACGTTTGAATTTTTTCTTTTTGCTATATTCTCTTTTAATTCGCCGTCTATTCGAATGTTAACCTTTGATTTTCTTAAGAAGCTTTCCTACAAAAATTCTGGTGCACGACATTAAGAATAAAACAGTTTTTAACTTGCATCATTCACGATTTCGTGTTAGCAATGGCGAGTCAAAAAGGACTGATCAGTTTGTCCGTGAGGCGTTCAAATGTGGCAGTAATAACGATTTTTAGAAAGCGAATTGGATAAACGCAAATGAAATAATCTGAACGTGAACGAGAATGTGGGAGACGAAAACGATAATGTCAAGCAATTTTGTTGATGTTTTTAACGAAAATGATGATCAGGAAATCGCTATTTTTGGTGTTGTACAAATTAAGAAGTAAACACTACATGACATTAACCATAATGACGTTAGGGAAGATTGTGGTTAGAGTTGTTACTATTTGCATAAATAACGTAACAGAATATTTTTGAAACATGCTTTTAATGGCCGATATAAAGCACATTCAAATTAGAATAAAATCGATTTTTTCCTTTCTTAAATAAATTCATGGTAACTAGCCGAATTAGTCTTTGAAACGTCTTCCAAGATATTGAAACTTTCATTCCAAAGCTTCAACACTTTAGATATACTTGCAAGTTTGCTATGATAATAATGAGGCAATCGTAGGAATGATGACGAGAGGAACAAATTTAATTATAGCGACGGCAGTAAACTTAAAGATTATATTGTCAATAATGATGAAGATGAAATTTACAATGATGACAACAGCAATAAATTGCTTGGAGAGAATTGTTTAAGAAAAGAAAATGACACAATAGTTCCTGATTAGGATATTACATGCAATAATCTATTCCGTAATATAAAACAATGTGCCTTTATATTTATCGGTCACGCATCCGTATCCTCCCTATTTAAGTAATATTTTCTTGTTATAGTAAAAGAAAGAATTACTTAACGACAATAAGTAAATATGCTTCGTTAACAACAATTGTCTTAGAGCTTAAAAAAGGGATTTGAAGCGACAGAGATAAGATTCTACTGATGAATACTGTGAAAATCATAGACAAGACATGTGAGAAATGAAGAATATTTAAAGACATTAGGAACTAGACGGTAACCTTTATAGACAATCATAAAGCGAGAGTTGAAATTTCTAAAATGCGTAATGAGAAAAAGGGTATGGAAAATCTAACACTCACAAAATGTCTTGAAAGCAAAAGGACGAGAGGGGTGTCAGCGAACAAGTGAATGGATAAGAGAACAAGGACAAAGATGGAGGGCAAAAAGGCAAAAGTTACTTGGAGCTACAGAAGACAGCAGGCAAGAGAAAGCCATGGTAGCCAACGTCCTAAAAGAGACATAAAAAAACAACATAATAACGAAAGAACAAGGGAGATCAGTCTGACAAATACATTAGTTTTTTCTTTATAATATATGTATAAAATTCTGCAGCTTCTGCTCATCCCTCAGTTGCACGCTCTAAAATAACCATACATTAACCGGTCCTACTATATCTTGAGGTCGACCTCAATATAACGTAAGATCTGCCACCCGTTTCGACTATAGCGTGAGGTCTACTACAGCATCGAACTATAATATAATATTGTAGGTGTATACATATCTATTTAAACCTTATATTAATATCTATATATCTATATACTATTTATATTTATATTAAAGGTTGAGAGGTAGAAATAAACACAATATCAAATACAATACATATATTTATTTTACTGATAAACACTTCGTTTATTTTCTAAAAATGGCACGAACAGATTATTGGAATTTTTTCTCATTATCTTCCAGGAAAAATGATGAAAATGTAACTGGACCAGCTGACTACTAACACTTGGCGTTTTCTTGAGAATCATCGTTTTAGCATCCAACTACAATTGCTCAATTGCCTGAGTGTGTGCTCCTGTCGCTGAATCCACATAATAGCCATGTGAGGAGAGGGGCACGGTACAAGGGTAGGCGATATATTTAGGTAGACCTCACGCGATAGTAGCACCGTTTGTAAATCTCCACAAAATTGGTAGTGATAACTTCAGCAGTACTAAATACTGTGAGGAATTCAACACGTGTCAGCGTGTTGCAAGAACAATTCTAGTACTTCGAAACGCTAAATTCTTTTTTTACACGCAACTACGGAGTCATTTAAATAATTGGTTGCATGTTTTTGTTTTGTAGAATAACAGCATCTATGGTTTATTTCATGTTGAAATTTGAACATTTTGTAGGTAATTTTATTTTTTTTTGGGGGGGGGGGGAGGTAAGGGAGAGATAATAATGGTTTAGTGATCCAAGTCTTGCTAAATAACCCATAGCTGGAGTGAGAAGATGTGGATTCATATTCTTTCCAAGAGTATTTATGCATAAATGAATATAACGAAGCTAACTGAAATTGAAACTCGGTTCTCGGATTAATAATTCCGAGCCACTATCCATTATATGACCAGCGCTTTCATGTTTACAGAACCTGACATTCCAAAATGGTCACTGACCTAGTTACTAAGCAATAAGGTATGGTACTGACCGTAAGCCTGTTAAATGAATAAATGAAAATGTTAAATTCCTCATGCCGAAAATATAAGCCATGCAATTATTTTTTCAGATGGGTTAGGCTGATTGATTGATTTTACATGTCAACCCTTGTGTAATTTTACATGGAGTGCCCAATGAGGATCGAACACAGTAGAAATGTAATGATAATTCTATTATTAACACAAGATATGACTCTCCTGGCTTAATTGATGGGAAGCGTTTATATGTACATGTTTCTCTTGAATTAAAATGGAATACAGTAAATACCCCTTGTAGTGTCACAGATTTACTTATCATTGTCTGACCTTAACCAGTTTGTCATTTTCCTCTACTGTTCTGTTCGTGTCCAGGACTATTCATGGCCGGGTGTCCAGGTGGTTGTATTCTATGAAGTAACCATGGCTACATGTTAATCACAACTAGATTCTTACGAACATCCTCAATTGGAGACCGTCTGAGCAGAATGGTTTAACCAACCCGAAGGTATTTTTGCCTAGACACCGGCTGCAAGTTTATGAGTTGCTTTTATCAAAAACTGTCACCATATTGCACGCATTTGGCCGTCATGTATACATCTGGCTGTCATGATGTGTATGTAGGGTTTCGTATATTTACATCCAGGTATTAATTTGTTGACATGATGCTATCTCGAATAACTAGAAATGGTTTTCCTATTTAAATTTTCCGGTGGATCTTAATTTTTGAAACTTTCTCGACTATAAAGTATCTATTAAAAATTTTCTTTTGCATAGTTAAATGTTTGAGCTTACTAACTTTAAAGAAATATTGCAATAACAATTATAAGAATAAATTCAGAATTTGAAGAAGTAAGAGAATAAAAATGAAAAGATTAAAAATTGACAAGATGTTTTTCCATTTCACTGAAGCAGACGTTAGACATACGAAACACCTTTCTGTCATTTCTTACTTGCTTTTTCACAGTGAAACCAAAAAGCATCTCTGATATGTTTTTTTCTGTCTTTCCACGCGACCAAAATGGAACAGTCCGTAATTTATTAGGTATTGGCAGGTCGGAACATAAGCGTTTCCTGACAAAGGAACAAGCCGAATCATAATATGCAATATTTCTACTCAACTCGTATCACTTTACACGCGTTACTCTTCTCGTCATTGTTTCCCTACTAACAAATGTGCATCTTAGTAGCAATGCTAATTATATTAGATAAAATAATTACATATGAAAAACTAGTATTTTTTCCAATAACAAATATGTACAAGGTTGCAATTGAAGAAAGAAAACTGATGATTTAAGATGTACAATGACGGCGTTGATGATGAAGGTAGCGTTGGCAGTGAAAAGGGGGTGTCTGGATGATGAAAAGAGTGTGAGGCTGACAGGAGGCAAAATAATAACGGAATATTCTCTCCTACTCAATCTCTACTTAGAAGAAATGACGGTAAACTTTTCCTTACAACTACCGTTATCTCACCATTTCTTATCAGCAAACGCACATGTGCACTCGGGCAAATGTATATATGTGTGTGTGTGTGTGTGTGTGTGTGTGTGTGTGTGTGTGTGTGTGCTAATAAGTGGACATTCAGCTTCATATCAACACTTAACCGTCGGTACGAGTATCGGAATATATATTCTACTGACTAAAACACATTTTATTTATTCACATACACATTCTCAAATATCTTGATCATTCGCAAACAAAAATCAGTTTTAAGCCTAGTTTCTAAAGATCTACTTTCTGGGCAGTATCTCCCGATTTTGTTGAAAAAGATACGGCTAAAGCTACACCTTGTCATCTACAGTAATCTACTGATTAGAATAGACAATTTATGCACCTACATAATTAGGATTTAAAGTTATAAAGGACTTTGCGCCAATTCCCATCTCTTTATTTGGAAACATCTGAAAACACGGAAATACATTGTCTTATGCCCATCTGTTTTGAATCTTCATCGCCAATTTGTTGTGGAGTTGTGGCGAAACTTTTTTTTATATATAATCATATCACCCCAAGCAAGGCAATGTACTGCCACTGTTGTGCAAGGAGTTACATAGGAGGAAAGATGAGAAAGAGTGACAGGTGTCAGGAAGTGGGTAAGAGAGGGATGAGAATACTGATGAGAGTGGGGTGTACGAAGAAAGAAGCATGAGAAAGAGGACGCAAGTTGGTGAAATAGGAAATGACTATTGACTTTACGTTTAAATTCTTAGAGATTGTAGCTGTCGGGGAAGCAAGTAAACGGAAAGGAATTCCACAGGCGGAAAGTACGAGAAAGAAGCTCCTGGAATAGATTTTGCATTTATATCTTATTGGTTTCACAGTAAAAGGGTGGGACCTAGTTGCTAATCTTGTGGCTCGAGTAAATTCAAATATAGTGGGTACCAGTGAGCTAAGTTCATCAGAGCAGAAGCCGTGAAAGTATATGTAGAAGAGACACAGGGAAGCCACATTGCGCCGGTGAGAAAGCGACTGTATCTGAGCTGCCAAATCGGGATCGATCACATTACAGATTCTCCGTTGGATTTTGTCAAGGACCCCTAGGTCGATAGCTGGGGCACCCGACTAGATATGGCAGCAGTATTTAATGCACGGGCGGATGGTAGATTTATATATGTCCCTACACAGAGAACCGACTTTCTTAGCAGCAGATTTTGCTATGGATTCTATATATTCATTACACTTAATGTCTGTTGTGAGAGTTAACCCGAGGAGGCGCAGTGTTTTTTTTTTCAGAGAGACTAGCCTGATCCATGCTAATGAGGGGGGGGTAGGAGTGATTATCTGTGATGGTTAATAGATAGCAGCTTCGTTTTGGAAGCATCAAAATTCACGAGCAATTTCTTACCCCAGCCCACCACGGATTAGAGGTCCTTTCAAACTCAGCAGCGAGGGAGGGGAACTGGCGCAAACTGCAGCATAATGTGGCCTCAGGGTTGCCTACCGGAGGTTCATGCAGGGACACCCATCCATGCGCGACATGGCACTGCATATAACCCAGATATTATTCAATTGTTGATCAGAGCAGCCTCTCATGACGATACGCACGAGTTCGGGCTCCTAACTACTAGTCGGAAGCAGTACTCAGAATGATGAGACGTTGACACCATTCACAAACAATGCAAAAAGCTTACTACAGCACTAGGACTAGGACAGGACGAGAGGAAATAAACCAGCAACCCCTTCCTCAACAAGAAACAAGGCGTGCACCTCTACTTCTACCCAAAAGAAAAGGGAGGAGTATGAACCAGGCAATAGAAGGGTCTATCGCAAAGTTGTAGCGACCGGTATGTGCCGGAAGTAAGAAACAGAACAAAAAGGTAAGTTCAAAACAGTATATTAATATAACAAGAAACAAGATATTCAAAGGAAGTGTTAATAATAAGTAACTAAAAATAAGTAAGATCGAAGGTAATATTACTCTGCGTATTGCCTGAATAGTAGCTGTTGTCAACTGCCTTTGTTAACTGCATCCGTTAACTGCTTTCGTTAACTGCCTTTGTTAACTGCCTTCGATTCCTTGCTCCTGAAAGTCACGCAGGTAATCATATATAACAAGAGGAAGAGTTCATTCCTCGTAAGAGGGCACCTTGTCATCTGTGTGCCGTTCCAAGTATACGGAAGCTTTCTTCTTTTATCTTTTCATATACACACACAAATACAAAAACAAAGCATGTATAGAGGATTCCCGACTTACGACAGAATTCTGTTCTTACAATTTGTCTTAACGTGGTATTCCTGGAATAGGGACTTACATCCCAACAATCCAATATGGCGTACAACCAGGAGCTGAACCAAGCCGCCTTTCTCTCTCACACTCCATATGACATCTTTTTCCGCGGCAGTGCTGTTTGGGTCGTATGCACGAAACAAACAGCATGAGTCGAAACAATATTAGGAAATTAATTATCTCTACAGAAAATAGATCAGAAAAGAGTGACTTGCTCATCTAATCCTCAAAACAGGAACATTTCAAAATTATATTTTACAAACAAGTAAAAGATTATTCAAATAATTTAAAAATCATACTTTTTAGAAATTATTAGTTGTCTTAAAGTGCAAGGACATATCGTAAGTCTCAAAATACGAGGTTATATTTCATGTGTTAAAGCATAAAGATTACTATAAGTTTTAAAGTAAGAAAGATTATTGTAAATTTTAAAGTACAGATTAATTAAGATAGGCTGTAATCATGATTCGTCATATGTCAGGACTGTCGGATCCCGGGGACTTAACTACTGTATATATTTTGTGAGTAAATTCGAGTTTCTCTATATCACAATACATCCAGTAGGATTGTTAGACCAGTACAAGTATTGGAGTCTAAATGAAGCCTTTTATTTACTACTGTTACCTTACTACTATTATTCTCCATCTTATTTTCGCTTTTAATCTGGGTCGTTACATTTTTGGAAAAAATATACATCGCGAAATCAAGAGGTATCTTATTGAAAATTTATCATAGTACTCTATTAGTGAAATCATATACGTCACATTATATCTGTACAACTCTGGATTTCGTCAATTACAGCCAGCTAGTGGGTGTGTGGACTCGGAGCCGTCTCCAAACATAGACTATTCATCCTTATAAAGATATGAGAGGCTACAGGGTGAGCCTTTATATATCTACTTGTCATACAGTCTTTTTCTACACGGGAACATTCAAGACGTACTTGGGTCGGCCACATGTTTACCTGTTGGGGTTGGCCACATATATTGTGAGGCGTGGATCTGCTAGTAAAACTAAATCTGCATCACCGACCGAACTGTTTCCGTGGCTGAATGTTATTAAGGTAACGCTCATTAAAACCGATCTCATGCCTCCTTGAAGGCGGCGTCTATATTTCTAATTTCGACTTGTTTACTTCAAAGATGTGTTGTGATGCAGTGGATATCGGCTCAGAACGAGAAATCCGAGGGCCGAGTTTAAATTCCAGTTGAATTCGTTGCATTCGCTTACGCGCAAATATCCTTGGGAAAGTTTTTAATCTGTCTCTTTTCGCTTCAGCTATGAATTAAATGACAGGACAAAATTGGGTTCTATAGCTTTGGTCTACAGCAGAAAGTAATGGCAACCTACTGCGGAAAAAATATTCTGCCCTGATAGTCATGCCTCTGTCGTGACATGATCACTCAAGCGTTTTACACATGGCATTTAACTGACTTCAGCGATCGAAGAGCATATCGACCTAGAATATTGTGGCCAAAACCAACAATAAGATTAAATAAACTCTAGTAATGCAATTATTCATTTCTTTTTACATTGTTTTATGAAAAAAAAACATTTAATAATTTTGAATGCAAATTCTAAACTTTCATCACATAAAAACAATATCGCCCAAAAGAGAAATGTATTTCAATTAAAATATTCTCTTTTCTATTCACATGTAGAGCCGATTAATGTAAGTTTCCTCAATTACTGCAAAATTTGAAAATTGTTCTTCATATTTTAATATGAAGAAGAGAAAAGTTGATAATCTAATAACAATAGAAGCAACAGAAATGCAATTATTAAAATATTTTCAATACAACAATTTCTTCGGAATGTATATAAACTTACATTCAGTGGAATGATAAGCACTAGAAAAGCAGGAAATTAATTATCTCTACAGAAAATAGATCAGAAAAGAGTGACTTGCTCATCTAACCCTCAAAACAGGAACATTTCAAAATTATATTTTACAAACAAGTAAAAGATTATTCAAATAATTTAAAAATCATACTTTTTAGAAATTATTGGTTGTCTTAAAGTGCAAGGACATATCGTAAGTCTCAAAATACGAGGTTATATTTCATGTGTTAAAGCATAAAGATTACTATAAGTTTTAAAGTAAAAAAGATTATTGTAAATTTTAAAGTACGGAGGCATATTTAAAATTTTAAAATACAAGAATTATTGTAAGTCTTAAAATACAAGGATATATATTTAGTCTTAAAATAAAGAATAGTTGTATATTTGGAAGAATTAAATCACCGTACATCTCTAAGTACAAAGATTATTCCAAGCCTTCAAAGTGCAAGGTCATATTATAAATCTTAAATTACAAGAACTAAAGTCTTAAAGAAAAGAACTGACAAGATTTTTAAAACACAAGGACATAGTGTATGTATTAATGAACAAAGATTACTGGAAGTTTTAGAATACAAGAATTGTTGTCAATCTTAAAATACGACGATTAGAGTAAGCCTTAAAGTACAAGGATATATTGTATTCTTAAAATATAAGGATATACGTATACACTCCTGATCAAAAATTTAAGACCACTTAAAAATCTTTAAAAAGATTTTTTTTTTTTACACATAGATTTTAAACTCCTACCACTTAAGGTTACCAATACTAAAATCTAAAAGGTTATGGAAACGAAAAGCTAAATTCCAAACATTTTATTTAGAAATGTACATTTTTATAAAATGAGGCGATTTACGCATGATCAAAATTATAAGACCAAGGGTATAAATTGTTAGATCTATGGCAATTCTAATGTTTTTAATTCAGTTAGAGATTAGCAATCACTGCATAAAGGTGTTACCATGCCTAAAGCAAACAAACTTAACAAAGTTGAGCGTTCTAGAATTCTAGAATTCCATAAGCAAGGTTTGTCACAGCGAGCGATCACAGCTAAGGTAAATCGCAGTAAAACTGTAATTTGCAACTTTCTAAAGAACAGTGAGAATTATGGAAAGCAAAATCCTCTGGTAGGTCCCAAAAAAATTCTCCTGCATTGAGTAAGAGAATAAGACGAGTTGTTATGAAAGAGGGGGGACTTCTTCAAATTAAGGCAGTCACAGATGCATTTATTTATGGCATGTCTAGAAGAAAATTTGCTGCCTAAACACACACACACACATATTTTCATATGTAAACGTGTTATATTACGCAACCCAGATTTCTTCCATCTGCTGGTGTTTTCAGATGATTTACAATGACTGATTTTACCGATTTTCTAAGAACGCTCACGTAACGGGGATTTTTTTTTATGAACGCGCAATTTTCAAAATTAGAAATTATAACATTTTCATCCATGCTTGTATGATCCTAATAGGTGTGGTGTGGTTACACTTAGTCATAATTTCTATACTTTGATTCCGTAATTCATTTTTGTTTAGGAATAACGTAATAGCTAACTTTTCTTCCTGGCACAGTCTACATATTTTGCCACCGTTGTAAGGCCTGGCTGTTTTCACGTTATGTCTGGGTCTTTTCCATATATTAGTTTTAATTTCCACACGTGGTTAGCCAATTTTCTATAACACTGAGATTAGAAGGCGCATTGGCATGACCCAGGACGTATTCCAAAAGCTGTGTATAGTACTGAGAGACAAGAAGATTTCGTTGGAAACAAAGAAAAGTGTAATGGACTTTTATGCAATATCCGCCCTTCTGTATGGCAGCGAATGCTAGACAATCTCATCATATATGAAAGAGAGGTTGGAAGCAACCGAAATGTGGTTCTACAGAAGGATGCTGAGGATCCCATTGACCGAACATTTGAGCAACAACAAGATTTTGCAGACGAAGCAAGCAAAAAGAAAACTCATACTTAACATCAGGAAGAGACAGAAAGTTTCTCGAACACTCAATGAAGAAGTAGGGCTTGGAGAATCTAATACTCACGGGACGGATGAAGGACGGGAGAGACAGAGGAAAGCAACGCGAGACATACTTGATGGGCTTGAGTGAGTGAATGACGGAACAAGAGTTGGAAGAAATACCAATAGGAAAAGTGTTCAGAGAGACAAAGGATAAGAGTAAGTGGAGGTCCATGATCGTCTATATTCTGGAAAAAAAAGATATATAGAGATACATTCTAATCTTCTCTCAGCTTTGCAAAGACACTAGACAGCGATGGTTTACATTATTTATACGTATGTTCTGTTAGATGACGTATGCTGCCTCTCTTATTTTCAATCGATAATGAAGTTTTCTATCAATTATTTGAACCGCATTGCAAAGATGCGGATGATCCATTCTTTCTTCAGATATGATCGATCTCATCATACTTTTCTGCTTCCTGTTTGAATAAAGCTTCCTTATGATCTCTCATATGACTTTAAGGTGACAGCTGCTTTCTATATTACTCTTGTCCACTTTTCCAATGTGAGAATACAATCCACAGATGACTAAAAGTAAGTCACAGGAGGTATTCAATGATATCCGCGTTTATACAGTTAGAAAAAGAAATAAAATGATATATACTGAAAAAAGAAAAAAAAAGATTGGCAGATTAAGGAGAAAATGATTTATAAACAGGTGAAATTATTTGTAGATTAATAAATAAAGGTTGTTCTAGAAGTCACCTAGAGATTTAAAAATCAAGTAATATTTTTTATTCATCAAAATTTTTTTTACAGAACAGAAATTCAAACACTGAAAATATTTTCCCATGTAATCTTATACGATGTAAATACCCACTACACAAATTATATAAAATACACACTGTAAAATATCCACTATATAAATTATGAAAAATTATATACCGTAAATATTCACCAAATAAACTGCAAAAAAAAAACGATGTAAATATTCACAGTATAAATTATAAAAATCATACGCCGTAAATATCCACTATATAAATATTAATAAATTAAACCCTGTAAATATCCACCATATAAATTATAAAAAGATTATGACGAAATTATACGACGTACACATAAAACATAAATTATATAAAAAATAAATACGCCGTAAACTTCAACAAAAGGAATTACAAAAAAAATATACACCGTAGAGAAATGTATACGTCGTAAATATTTACATTATAAATTACAAAAAAAAAGTAAATATCGTCCATATCATTAAAAATTTATGGGAAATAAATATCCATCATATTAATTATAAAAAATTATAGGCCGTAAACATCCACTATATAAATTATGATAAATTATCCACCAAATATCCACCATAAAAATAAGATGCAAATATACCTCATATACATTATAGAAATTATACGACGTAAATATCCACCATATTAATTATAAAAAAATATACGACGTAAACAACGACTACATAAATAAAATATTACCCATATAAATTATACGACGTAATATCCTCCATATAAATTATAAAATAAAATTTATAAAAAAATTATAAAAAATGTACGGGGCAAATATCCACTATATAAATCCTAAAAGATTATGAGCCGTAAATATCCTCGATTTTCAACTTTACATAGAAGCGTTTTTGTTTTTTTTTGTTTTTTTTGTTTTTTGTTTTTTGTTTTTTTCGATAGCCCACTTTTTACCAATTGTTAATAAACTTGGATGAAGCTCTCGAATTTCTGCACAGATGCTTTGCTTGAGCTGCTGAATTGTCAGCGTTGAGTTTATGCATACACGTTCATTGAGGCGCGCCTCAAAGAAAATAATTAGGAGACGGCAGATCAGGAGAAAGTTGTGGCCATAAAATTTCGGAATTTCACGAAATTATTCGGTGACCAAAACTTTGTTTGAAGGTAAAATAAACTTTCACGATTGTGTTTCCTTGCTCAGTTCCCATGGGGAATTTCCTTAATTTAATCCAAGTTCTGAAAAGTAAATAAAGCTTATTAAAAAGTCCCTGAAATGTTATGACGTTTTTTAATATCCAGGTACTTTTAGGCCAGCCAGTAGTATAGCTTGATTGTAAAACATTTAGCAGATTAGAGGATAAAATTATTGGTAGATTAAGTGATTAAATGTTTTGGTAAATAAGTGATTAACATTAGTGGTAGATTAAATATTTTGGTAGATTAAGTAATTAAATGTTTTAGTAGATTAAGTGATTAAGTGTTTTGGTAAATTAAAGGTAAAGTTTTTGTAGATTAAGCGATGAAATACGATATCCAAATGAGATATATATATTTTAATGTAGCTATTTCTAATAAAAAGACACACTGAATTTGTTTGAAAAATAAATGCGTATTGTTGCTGCTGTTCCTGTTATTACTATTATAATTATTTTAGTATTTTAATATTTCGTTTTTGGGATGAGTAATTGTCAATACTCTTGTATTATTTTGGAACTATTGTTCTCATCTTGTTTGATAAAGATGTTACTATAGACACAACATTTCGGCCAAGTACCCTCTGGTCATCATCTGTCTGTTGTTTGGCTGATGGATTTGTTCTTAAACGTGGCTCTTGAGCTGCCCAGATCATTCTTTCGGTTTCCTTCTTTGACAATTCGTTTCTAAGCCGCCTGCTCAATTCCAGATCTTCTTGAATTTTTTGCACAAATGCTTCATGCGGTTCTTTTTCGTTTTACGCATCGACTTTCTCGATTTTCCAAGCACTTGTTAGTTATTATTATTATTATTGTTACTGTTATTTTCTGGTTCAGTCTAATCCCTTATCAAAAGCGAGACTTGGGTCAAAGCAGAGTATAAATTAAATGCATTTTGTTTGCTGTTAAGTAAAAAAAAAACACGACTGGAATTAGAACTCGACTATCCGACTTCCAATTTCGATCCCTTACGCCACTCGCACGTCTAAGCTTACGCCAACTGATATTCTCCAGCAGTCACTCATCTGAGTACTAACCAGGTTCAACTTTGCTTAACTTTGGTGATCTTAGGAAAACCGATGTTTCGACATAGTTGGAAACCTTTCAAAAAGTGTTTATGTTTTATTTACATATGCACTGAGTAGATTTTCCGTTCCCCAATATGCATTTTTTTATCACTTGTAAATAGCGGTGACATGTGATTTGCTTAATTTTTTTAAAATCGCTATCTGTTTTATATCCTGGTTTCATTTATAGACTAGTTTAAAAGCCACATTCCTTGCGGACTTTAAGTTTACTCCTGCCTCTGGCCCAAAACTAAAGGGAGCTCTGGTCAAGCTTATAAAACAGCAATGATAATTTTTAAGAAATAACTTTGAATACCTCAATTGACTCCATGGAACTTCAAAACCTCACTTTAATTATGATTCGGGATATGCCTGTTCATATCTGCTCGCAATGAGTGCAAGAGAACCCTAAATGTCGCCAAACAGTTGTTTGCTGAGAGAATGCGACAGCACATAGCTGACCGCAAGTTCGGCTCCAAGGACTACTGGAGGATTTGTAAAAGAGTGCTCAACAATAGGAAATCCTCAATACCTCCTTTAATCCATGGATTTGAGGTTCTCACGTCATCTGCGGACAAAGCTGAGTGCTTTGCCCACAGATTCTCATCCAACTCCACATTCGACTCGTCCGGGGTACACCCACCCGACTTCCCTATTAGAACTGAGGCCAAACTGCACGACGTATATATTACCCCGACAGTAGTATCCAGAGTAATTTCAAAACTCGACCCCCATAAGGCGTGTGGAGACGATGGAATCCCGGTGATAGTCCTTAAGAGGTGTGCTCCTGAACTTTCCCCTGTCCTCTCTAAACTATTTAACTACTGCCTTTCTGCTTCCTGCTTTCCTGCATGCTGGAAGTTCTCTTCAGTCGTTCTTGTATTTAAGAATTGTGGTGAACCCTCGGACCCATCCAACTATCGCCCTATCAGTCTTCTACCGATATTCAGGAAAGTATTCGAGGCTATAATCAATGCTGAAATAGTTCATCATCTCACCGCCCACAAACTCTTCTCCGACAGGCAATATGGATTCCGCTTTGCCAGGTCCACGGCCGACCTGCTAACAACCATAACGGAGTACATGCTACAGGCCCTTGATGAGTCTGACGAGGCTCGCGCGGTTGCTCTGGACATCTCCAAGTCTTTCGACAGGGTTTGGCACTCTGGCCTACTATGCGAACTACGCGGTTATGGTATTACCGGTCGCCTGCTTGACCTAATCCAATCTTTCTTAAATAACCGCAAAATGAAAGTCGTTCTGAATGGGCGTGCCTCTTCGTCCTACAGCACGAATGCTGGTGTCCCACAGGGCTCTATCCTGGGCCCGACGCTCTTCCTTATTTTCATCAACGACATCCCAGATGAGATCAAGTCCAAAGTAGGCATCTACGCAGATGACACTACAATATACTCCCGCACCAGTAAGAAACCTGTCGTGGCGGACAGACATAATCTCGCTGCTGACCTTGAACGGGATCTACACTCTGTGGTGAACTGGGGCAAGAAGTGGCTTGTCAACTTCAATTCATCTAAGACCAAGCTGTTGTCTGTCAACCATTACAGGCAACCTCTCCTGCCTCCCATAAGCATGGACCAAGCGATTCTCCCGGGGAGTAATACACTACGCCTCCTCGGACTTACTCTGTCCTCAGACCTCAAATGGAACCACTATATTGAATCCATAGCAAAATCTACTGCTAAGAAGGTTGGGTCACTATGTCGATCCAGGATGTTTTTTCAACCTGAATCCATCCTGCATATATACAAATCAACCATCCGTCCATGCATGGAGTACTGCTGCCATTTATGGTCAGGTGCCCCTGCCGTTCTCCTCAGTGTTCTTGACAGGCTCCAAAGGAGAGTCTGTAATGTGATAGGTACTGATCTGGCAGCTCGACTGCAGCCACTTCCCCATCGTCGAAATGTGGCCTGCCTTTGTCTGTTCTATAAATACTTTCATGGCTTCTGCTCAGACGAACTTAAGTCTCTGATGCCTCCTCAACAGGTGTTTACTCGCGCAACCAGACTGGCAACTGGGTCCCACCCATTCACAGTCAGGTTAGCCAAATGCAGACGACAATTCTACTCCTGCAGCTTCTTCTCTCGCACTTCCCGCCTGTGGAACTCGCTCATGTATTCTTGCTTTCCTGACGGCTACAACCTCCAGAAATTTAAATGCAAAGTCAATACTCATCTACTAACCACTGGACTCTAGCTCTCTCCCCACCCCCGTATAACCTTCCCTTTCTCTCCACCTATGTATCTGTCATCGCACCCCCTTTCTCAGCTTTCTATTGTTCCTTTCTAACTAGTTTGTACTCCTCACTCTTTTCTAATTAATCTTTTTACACTTATGTAGCCCACTGCACATCAGTGGCGTTTCCGCCTTGCTCGGGGTGAAACAATTAAAAAAAAATCCAATTTCGGTCAAAAACCGATTCGAGGCAAAATTCCAATTCCAGTAGAAAACTGAGTTCCTCAAAATACAAACTTTGCGGAACTTTAATATTTGAGGTGATCAAATCACAATTTCTGTGAACTTCAAAACCTCAAGAAGCCTTTCACTTTAACTCTGATTCCTTGCATTTTGAAGAAATAAAATTCATATTTTAAACTGAATTTAAAATTAAAATGATTAATTTCGCAATTTTTTTGTGTTACTTTAAACATGAAATAAATTAAAACTTTAAAAAATCACAAACTCTTTTTAAGTTATTTGAAATTTTGAATTTTTAAATGTTACCTCCTCATCTGGACACAAATCTCAATTTCGGGTGTTTAAACAACAGACGAAGAACAGATGTTTAATCCCTAAATCATCCTGATTCCAAAATGCTATAATATGTCTATGTAGAGCAAGTGTGGCCCGATTTGATGGGGTTCCAAACATACAAACGGACAGACAGAATTTGTCGTTTATCTATTTAGATATAACAGCAGGTACCATATTTCTCAATTTAAATTTCAAAATTCTGATGTTTATTCGTTTTGTCGTATTCTTTAACGGACACATTTTTATCTGATGATACTGCCATATTTATGAGAAGGAAATTGTGTTTCTCTGTAGTCTTTAATCACAATGTCTGGTCTATGTCTGCCAGGATGAATGGCAAATTGCCAAAGAACAATGACCTCATGTCTTTCTGTGATTGGTTCATGGTTATGCACATAATATTTTCAGCATGTCTTCATAGTTAAGTCTGATCGGCTCGATGAGGTCAAATTGGCAGCTGTGCTCAAAAAGACCGACAATCTATTGTTAATTGAGACAAGTGAGTTTGTTAATTTTCTCGATAATTGAACAGCTTCTTCCCGCGAACCATTGCTCTGTGAAACCGACTCATAAGTTTTCCCGGTCACTATAATCTTAACCTGTTTAAGTCTAGGGTTAATCGCTATCTTCCACTCCTGTTCGTATAAAGTGCCTCTCAATGAAACCCTTCATCTCGATTGCCCTTTGTAGAGTGTGAACAGTTCCCCCCCCCCCCAACACAGAAAAAAAAACAATGAAACTGCTCACTTTAATCGTTTTAGATACTCTTTTTTGTCTTCCATTAGTCTGGATGATATCAACACCCCAGGAGAGTGACCCCCTTGAGACTTCTCGGGCTAACATTTTTGGCCTACATGAAATGGAAAAATTTTATTGAATCAATTGCTAGCTCTGCTGCAAGAAAAATTGACTCACTGTGTCATGCTAGACTATTGTTCTCGCCGGAAACATACTACATATTTATAATTCCAGGCACTGAATATTAGTCACATCTGGTTCTTTTGCTGTGTATTTATAGATTCTAGATATAAAGGTTATTGGTCCCTTTCCCACTGTTATAATATAGCTTTCTTGTGCCTTTTCTATAAACATTTTCATGGTAATTGTTCTGATGAGCTTTCCTCCTTGGTACCTGGAGTTTATTAATCTAAGTGTAGGACTATATTTGCAGCTAGGTTTTATTATTTTACACTTGAAATGGCTAGATGTAACCGTAAGTTTTATGTTAATAGTTTCTTCTCTCACACTTCTCGTTTGTAGAACTCCTCTTCCAGCTTCTTGCTTTCTAGTAAACTTTGATCTTCAAAGATTTAAATAAATTCTCAATATTTACCTTCTCTCTTCTTAATTACTGTTCTTTTATTTTTCTCGCTCCTTAATACTATTTTCTTTTTCTCATATTCTCTCGTACTCAGTAACCCTTGCGTCTTAATGGCTTTATTGTCTTGCATAGGATGGCATGATTTAAGAAATGAGCAAGAAGAGCAAAACAAATAAATGAAGTTTAATATCTTGATGGTCAGTGGGATAAAAATATACCGTGCACATGCATCACAACCAAATACGCTAGATAAGGTGAAAGGTTACTATAAAAACGAGGCATTTCTTTGCAGATTGCGCTGTTTTGAAATACTTTCTGGTCATGTGTGGTTGGTTGTGGGGATGATTTTCTTTAGCGACGTATCAACATTTGTGGGTTATTTAATACCGAAATCTAAATATTTTGAACACAATTTTATAACCTCAACTGTATTTTGGACAAAATTGTATACTTTTAACTATATATAAAATGTTTTGTTATTTTTCTATAAATAGGTATTGTTGATTATTCTACTAAAAATAGGTATGTCTTATACTTTCATAGTTTTCTCTTTGTTTTAGGGTTCACTATTTACTCATAAATAGGGTCCCGACAAGGGCTATCGTCCAGGTCAGGGAACAACAGTAATTAAGAGGTGGTTCCACGCTCCTCGAAACCTCAAATCTCCCGGTCAGAGGCTTTGCTGTCGGATGTAGCTTATCGTTATACCCAGGATAATTCTGGTCATGTAACTCAGTTCTCTCAGATGATTTCCAAATGAGAAAGTCCCCACAGATTTGATTTCGGGCTTGGAAATAACAAACCCTTCGAAAGCTCGCTATAAGGCTCTTCCGCTGTTCCGGTTCGTGACCGGAGCAGAGCAGTGTTTCAGCCCCTAAAGGATATGCTCTAGCTGTTAAGGTCAGTCATGTGAGAAGTAAATCTGTGAGACTGAATCGTGATATTTACTGTAGCCCATCTTAACCCACAAAAACATAACAAGTACATGTTAACACCTCCAATCAATGAAAATCAGAGGATAATAATAATAATAATAATAATAATAATAATAATAATAGAGTGTACTTGAAAGAAAGAGAAAAAAATCAGGAAAATATTTGTATCTTATGATAGAACAAAGAAGAAATTAATGGAACTTGAGAGCGACAGTTGTACCAATCTTATCGATGCACTTGGAATGGTCCTAAAGAGTTTTACAAAGAAACTGGAATAATTGGAAACCAGAGAAAGAATTGAGATTTTTAGCTACCAAAGTCAGTTTGACATCAAATTAAAAAAGGTGATATCATAGAAATGAAGATCAACCTTGGAAAAGAAAAATAGGAAAAGAAATTGAACAACATAGAAGTGAATTATCAAGCGAAATAAATGTAAGAACTAGAAAAGGCAGAAGAGTCGAAAGAAAATGCAATATTAAGAATGAAAATGAAGTCCTATCAACTAAAGAAAAAATAAAGCAAACTACAATTTAAGGTTCAAATAATAAGACGCTATGAGAAAAGATAAAGATTCTTCAGACAGAACAAATTTTTTCAGACCGATGCAAAGAAATTTTACAGAGAAATAGGTAAACAAAGAATTGAAATGATAGTTCCCCCCTACCCCTATAAAGAATATGGAAGACGTTATACAGTTCAAGGAAAAATATGTGCTTGGCCTAAAAAAAAAAAACATAACAAAAAAGTAGATTGGATTGCGCAAGAAATTCAACGGATGAAAAACAAACCAAAAGAGACAGAGGATGTTGAATGTGCACTGATAAAAGCACAAAAATGAAAATCTCCAGAAATATATAAAATTCCTAGCTTTTGCCTATACTATTCAAATGCAGCTCACAAAAAAAAAACTAGCCAAAGAACTTCAAGAAATGTTAAGGATCCTACTAATGTTCCGGCATATATAACCAAAGGAATTACTTTTCTTCTACTCAAGAATTGTAACACAAATAACCCGAAAAACTACAAACCAATTACATGTCTTCCCACTACTTACAAACTATTGACATCTATTTTGACAAAACTGACATATTTTTTCTTGGAAAGAAATGACATACTACTGCTTGAACAAAAAGGGTGAAAACGTGGTTCTTATGGATGTAAAGACGAATTACCTATTTACAGGATGATCTTGGAAAACTGCTACAATGCAAAGAAAAATCTTAGTACGACTGTCTGGATAGATTATCATAAGACATTTGATAGTGTATCATATTCCTGGATCTTAAAGTCTTTAACTATATACAAGGTATTAGTCATTGTCATCAATTCCATAAAACAATGTATGTCGATATGGAAAAGAACACTTTACCTCAATCATATAAATAAGAACCTATAAGTCTGGTGAAATAAACATCAACAGAGGAATATTTTAAGGTGACTCTTTGTCTTCTTTTACTATTTTGTATATCACCAATAGCATTAACCAGCCAACTTAACAAGACGGAATATGGTTATAAAATAGCTCAAAAGAAAAAGAATTACTTAAATATGTATTCTAGGACTGACAGTGAGATGGAAGGTCTTCTGCAAACTGTAAAATGCTTCATTGATGACATTGCAATGAAATTCAATTTGGATAAATGTGAAAAGCCACAATTTTACGAGGTTCGCTATAACAAACATCCTCTATTAGCCTAAACCCTTATATAAAAATAAAAGATTTAGAAAATAAGCTTAAATGTAAACGTGGGTGAAAGAAGATTAAAAGAAAGTGTGTAAAGGGTATTATAGAAGGGTATTATAGAAGGGTATTATAGAAGGGTATTATAGAAGGCTACGACTGATATTAAAAACTGAATTGAATTCTCAGAACAGAATTATGGCCATTGATAACCTTGCCATCCCAATGGTCCAATACAGTTTCATCATCTTGAACTGGATTCAAAATGACATCCATCGAAAAGATTCTAAGACAAGAAAGTTTCTTTCTAAGCATAAGATGCATCATCCAAAAGCTGATTTAGAACGTCTATACATACCCCATAAAGAAGGTGGAAGAGGTCTTATTCAGTTAGAATTTTCATACACGACAACAACGATTGGCTTACTAAGATAAATGGAAACACCAAAAGAATGGATGATACAATTGAACAACATGAAAACAGAAAGAAAAAATATTCAATAATGAAAAAAAAAGGCAGTAAATACAAACAACATTTAATAGATTCTATAAAAAACCAAAACAGAACTCAAGAACCAACTGTTGTAGCAAAAAATATGAAAAAGAAAGCCAAGGATAAAGCAATTGAACAGATGAAACAACGTTGACAAGACAAATCTCTGCATGGTCAATATCCAGAATGTGTTGGTAAACCCAATGTTGATAAAGTTAATACTCATCGATAGCTACGAGCATGTGGATTAAAATCTGAAACTGAAGGCTTTATTCTTGCAAGACCAGAGAGTTATCAGTAGGAACTTTCAGGCAAAAATCATACCTGACATGAATTCAAAATACAGCTTTTGTGATAAATATCAGAAAACAATAGAGCATCTAATCTTAGGATGTTCTATACTTGCCCCAAATAAATATAAAAATCGTCACAATAAAGTGGGGCGGCAATACTTACACTGGATAATGGAAAACACTTTGGTAAATATGTTAATAAACACTGGTATGAACATTACCCAGCACCGGTTACAGAAATAGAAGACGTCACCATTCTATGGGATTACACCTTCTACACAGACAGGAAAATTAAAACAAATAGGCTGGACATAAAAAGAAAAGAAAATTGCCTATTAATTGATATGGCTTGTCCAGAAGATTGTAACTTGAAATTTGAAAAACTATCAAAATATAACAACCTGGAAATTGAAATAGAAAAAATGTGAAAATTGAAAAAAAAAATAGTACTAGTAATAGTAAGTGTACTTGGAATGATAAAAAATGGAACAAAACAACATATTAAAATAATCCCTGGAAACACCAGACAAAATATTGTCATGTTAAGTACAGCCACCCACTAAGAACTTTATCCGTGTAATGCGAGTCATGTTATGGAAAGTAGAAAAACAAAATAAATGTATCCATAACAATGCATCATAACCTGCCTTAAGTATTTCCGCAGACTTGGTAGGTAATGTGACCATAGGAGAAATATAATTATGGTGAAAATGACATAATAATAATAATAATAATAATAATAATAATAATAAAACCAGAAGGAGAAAACTTGTCTATTAAATGATATGGCTTGTCCAGCGGATTGTAACATAGCAATCAAGGAATTTGAAAAACTGTCAAAATATAAAGACCTGGAAATTGAAATAGAAAAAATGTGGAAATTGAAAACAAGAGTTGTACCAGTGATAGTAGGTGCACTTGGAATGATAAAAAATGGAACAAAACAACACATTGAAAGAATCCCTGGAAACCCCAGCTTAAGAGATATACAAAAAATTGTCTTATTAAGTACAGCCCACACACTAAGGAAAACGTTATCTATGTAATGCTGGGGATGATAGGGAAGATAGAAAAACATGAAATGGAGTCATAACAACACGCCACTACCTGCCTTAGGTCTCCCCGCAGACTTGGTTGGTAGTGAGACCAAAGCAGAAATCGAAATATGATGAAAAATGACATAATAATAATAATACCTTTCTTGGATCGTCTGTGTGAAAATATTCAATAATAGCAATTCAATGGCAGAAGATCCAAGAATTTTATTAAGTGTCTCTACTCAATTCATCAGCCAATATTAATTGTGATTTATATCATTTAATTTTATAGCGTAAGCCATTGGATATAATAGTCATTATATGATATGAGAGTTTATTATTGCAATAAATATTATAATTGTAGATAATGCGACGACTGGCTCCAGCCATTCTCGCAATAGATTAAGTTATATGATACCATTGACTCAAAATCAATGATTGTACATTCATGGCAAGACAGATAGGCTTTTGAGTAAATGTAAAGAGAGCCAAATAGATTGCTATGTACAGAGATAATTTCTATAGCAGTTGGATATTTACAAAAGACATCGGTTTCAAGAGAAGTTTGATTTCGAAGAATTAATTTGCTTGGCGGCTAATGCATGCCCACAAATCTTAAATTTTAAATGTAGTTCTGAATTCAAAGATAAAAATATTGAACATATTACTTTACGTTATTATTAGCAGATACTCGAATTTGAAATAGACGCATCATTTTGGTTTTTAATTTAAACAGTGCGTATTAGATCTCTCGGCAAACGTCTTCGATAAATCTTAATAACGAAGATGTGCTTTCTGGTAAGAATCGAACCTGCACCCCATTTTGTAAAAAAAATAAATGTTGACCCGGTGTGCATTACCACTCGGCTACGAAGACCGTCACAGATCAAAATATATTTTGCCCCTTTTAAGGAAAGCACACTTTACTCACCAAGATATTTTTCTGGAAAACTAATTTATTTTCGGTTTCGTATCCGAATCGTAAACAAAGCAATTCCTAATAAATTTATGGATTTATTATCTAATTTGACTTTTTATTACTTTAAACATTATTATAGTGGATACCCGTATTCGAAATAGACGCCTCATTATTATTTTTTTAATAAATTGTATTGCGTCTATCGGCCTGCGTATTCAATATATATATATATATATATATGTGTGTGTGTGTGTGTGTGTGTGTGTGTGTGTGTGTGTGTGTGTGTGTGTGTGTGTACAGTGAGGTACCAAAAGTCATTTCATAGCAACATGTAAAGGTAATATTTAGTCGAGCCACTCTACCTTAATGCCATGTGTCATGTAAACGGATAGACCATTATCAGTTTTGATCTGACATCATGTGAGCCAATGTGAACATTGGTTTTGCTGATCATGGCAAGATGACTATGAATTATCGGAATTCGAGTTGAGCATGATATTAGATGCTAGACGTATGTACCATTCAATTTCTGAAATTCTGAAGACATTTGTTATTCATCGATCTACGTGCGTACCAGAAATAAACGATGGAAATCACTATCGTAAATCATGGATAGTGTATTATCCGACTACAGGCCTCAATGATCATGACCCTATGAGTTTAGCTAGAATTTTCTCTCGCAAAGACAAGCGACGATGGCTTAACTCACATCCACATTCAATGAAGGTCGTACCTGACGCATATACAATAGTTAATTTCAACCTTCCGTAGCTTCTGTAGATTATGTGTACAGAATACCCACAAGGCTGTCCCAATTGGTGACACGACGTCGGACAAATGATGCTGTCAATTGGACTCAAGATAACTGGCAACGTGTGAAGTGGTTTGATGTATCACCATTCCAGTGATTTGGTGCTGAGGTTATCGTGGACACCTAGTTATCAACAAAACCCCCTGTAAATTGATAGTAGTGTGGGGTATGATCACAAAGTACGCCAGTGACTGTTACAGTGCACTAGATTGCGACCATTTTCACACATTCATTGACTCCATGGACCCCAACAAAGACAGGTTATTCCAGCTGGATAATGCATCCTGATATCAAACCCAAGTTGCCCTTGAAATGGTTTGAGGGACATTCCGGAGATTTGTGCCCTCATCGCGTTGACCCGACATGAACCCAATCGAATATCTATGATGATGATAAGGTCGATTTTAAACCAAGATCCTACACATGCCAATATAGGGATTTGCAGGTGGTGTAATGCTTAAATTCCCTTAACGAGAAATCGGCAAGCCGGGTTCAAACTCCGGCGTTACATTCACTTTCACACTATGCCCTTGGGACAAGTATGAACACATCTCTTCTCATATGGCTTGAATATGGCGATACACTGGTCTCTCTAGCCGTGATTAGCAACCAGTATAAGAAAAGGAAAGCTCTGAATTCAATTCCGTAAATGTCCCTAACGGTACACATACTTAAACTGTAACTTCTGTAAGTCTTGCTCAGCATCTTTTTCTATGTGACATGTCCCTTCAGAACATTGGTGATCACGGCTCTCCACAATTTCTTATTCTTTGTACCTCTTAGTATTCTGTGTCTTTTTGCTATCTCTCTTAAACCCTGTAATGCCATCCGTTTACACAAGATCGTTAGGTAGGTTTTATGCTGTTTTCCTTTGCTTCTCATAGCTTCAATATGTCCTGTGAATGTCAAATTTTCCTAACCTCATTATGTGCCCTACAAATGCCAACTCTTTCTTTCTGATGTTAGACATGTGTCTTTATTGTTGGCAGTTTCTCTAAAATTTCGTATTTGCTCATCAGTTCAGTTCATGATATTTTCAGTATCCTTCTGTAAAACGAAGTTTCTGCCTTTTCGTCATATGTGATTGTCCAGCATTTATTGACATATAAGAGAATACGTAACTATGTAACTTTGTTTCTCACGAAAATGTCTTAATACTTTGCTTAGTTTTTAGAAAGCATCTTTCACTATTCCATTGTAACTTTGTATTTCGGTGTCTCAATTTCCGTCCTCTGTTAAAACACTTCGCAAATATTTAAATTTTTGTATTCGCTTTATTTTGGTATTTCATATTGGTAATTCGCATGTTAAGCTGTTCGTTTTGCTAATAGCTTTGCATTGCAATATTAACCGCAGGTTGACTCTGGGGTTGTTGAAACAAACCAGACGAGCCTGTGTAGACGGGCATATTCGGTAACAAGCAGCCATTCTGAAGATAAGAAACCCCATTCATTGCCAGAGCGCGATGTCAGATTTTATTATGAAAATCAATGTTTCCACAAGTATTTGATATTAACCAACTAACATCAATAAATTTTCAGAATATACTTATGTTTATACAAGCAATATTCATATGTTTTTATTAGAAAATAGTTTTAAACCATATGATTAACACAGTATCCTATAATGCTGAAACTATTATTTAACTATGTTAAAATAAGCTGATAGTTGCGGCAAAAAATACAAGTCTTATCTCTGGAAAGAAATTGTAATCTCTTTGTTGTATGTTGAAAAAAAAATGGAAATCAAGATCGAGCCTAAGGGCGCGAAATATGGTAATTTTTGAGCTTGTCTATTAGTGTCGGCCATCACACATATTACTTAATCCAATAAATGAACGCTAATTTGAACAACAGTTGTATATTCTTTGTGAGTGAGATTGCCACTTTTTATGCTGCGAGCCGTTTATACGGCGGTTTAAACCTTCTTTATTTGATTTCGTACTTTTGGCTTTTGACTTGCGAGACTAATTTAGGAAATTTAGAATTACAACTCTAAATTTCTAACCCCTGCCATTACTATTTTCCTACGTTGTTATTCTATGACTTTCATCAGTCATAGACTTTCATGACTTTCAACCATTTTGTCTGTTTTTACTTTAACATTACTTGTAACCGTTCTTTATTGCTTCCTAAATATATTCTTTACTTGAATATTGTTTACTATCTTCATCTACATCTCTTTACAAAGAAATACAAATTTTGTATTGATTTAATATCTGGAGAGGTCAACAGCCAGCTCTTCTGGATGAGAAAGGGCATCTTCTTGAATCGGAGTTCGAATTCCAGTTGAATTTTTTGCATTCACTTACGCATAAATAGCCTTAGGAAAAGTATTAATTTATCGCTTCTCCCTCCAACTATTGGTTAAGTAGCAAGACAGAATGGTTCTATAGCCTTGTTTGGCAATTAGTCTACTGCAGAAAGTATTTGTAAATCTTCGACCGAATCAATCATGTCTCTTTCGAGACATGATCACCCAAGCATGTGTCACGTATGGAACTTAACTGACTGACTGATATTTAACACACAGAAATATTCTCTGAAAACTCTACCGATAGTAGGTGAGTAATAATTTTATTTTTAGTGAATACTAGTGTTTGAGGAGACGCTTCATGGCCTAAATATTCGTAAAAATCTTACTGGAGAAAATACTCGCTCTTCGGCAGAATTCGAAACTGCGTTGCCCTAACGTTTAAGTAATTAAAATCTGTTGGATTAATAAATAAAAAAATCTATTCCTTTCTTTAGAAATTGCTTTACTTACGTTAGGATTTTAAACTGGGCAGATGTTTCGAAAAGTTAGTCAAAATATGCGCTTTTCGGCAGTGCAAAATATTATGAAAGGGAAAACATTGCTCCATATATTTGTGTGCGTATGTATTTGTACTTACAGTAACATCCACATATAAGAATCTTTATGAATAAATAAACCCATATGTACACGCATACATACGCATAAAACGAGCACACACACACACACACACACACACACACTCATATATATATATATATATATATATATATATATATACAAGCGTAAAGAACGAAGAATAAAATTTCAAAGTTCAAAATAATAATTTAAAAAATGGCTCAATTTAAAAACTAAGCAATAAATATTTATTATTTAACTTTTACATTAGAGCATTTAAAACACTACGACAAAATTGTACATTGTGTTTCGAGATTGAAAAAACAATGTCGCTATCATCATTTATAAATACTTGATGAGTTATTGTCGTTTTTAATTGCGAAACAATGTGTACAATTTTATTGTAGTTATTTACATGTTCTAATGCAAGCATTATATATATATATATATATATATATATATAATTTATTTGTTTGAACACTATTTTTAAACGATACCCGTTTTTGAGTAGATATTTTGTTTTTTCAATAAACAGTATATATATATTATTTCTACCGGCCTGATTACGAGAAATTTTGTTGCGAAAATGTGTGTCATTCGGCAAGATTCGAACCTGCTACCCCTAACAAAGGGCGAAGCTACTAATTGATCTGATGTATCTTAGATCGCTCGATCACGAATGATTCCAATAAAATCAAAGCTAAATCATTTATATCAATTAGGGGTTTACCTTCTGTTGTTATCGGTCGTAGGATCGACACACTTTTTCGTAAACAAATTTCTAGTAAATAATCAGGTAAAAATACATACATACATACATACATATATATATATATATACATATTTTTACAGTTTAATTAAAAACAGAATATCTACTGAAATACGAGTATCGATTAAAAATAATGTTCAGACAAGTAAATGAAGTATATCGGTTATAAATTCCATTTTGTTAATCTCCGGAACTTTCTGTTATATATATATATATATATATATGTGTGTGTGTGTGTGTGTGTGTGTGTGTGTGTGTGTGTGTGTTTTCATTTTCCGCTAGCATTGTATTATTCCCCGTCTGCACTCGTCATAAATTGTCTGGTGTCATCATCGTATCAAGATATATCCCCATATATCAAAATGGCTATTATTGTAGCCCTTACCCACCTTGTCTGATAGAAATTCCCAGAATACCCACTAAAATCCCAAATAGAACAAAAACTTTGGTAAGTTTATACCCAAAGCAATATTATTGGTGAAACTTTTTACAGTAGAATTCAGTTCTTTATATTAATAACTGACTGAAAAAAATTCTACTTATATAGCATTAAGCATTCATCAATATATATATAGAAGTGGCATCCCAGAGTGGTGTAATGGTTAACAAACTTGTCTTGCTAGAACAATTATGACGGAATAGTGAGTGTCGCATAGTTTCGGCCTTGTGCCACATCTAAGTAATGCTTAGAAAATCACTATATAAAAATACATATGAGAATATATACACACATATATAATTATAATTAAATACTCATACACAAGTAGATGATGAAAGATACCGTGCTAGATAGAAACATAAAAATTTTTTTGTAAAAAAATATTTATATATATATATGTGTGTGTGTGTGTGTGTGTGTGTGTGTGTGTGTGTGTGTGTTTTGAATGTGTGTGTGCGTATGTGTGTAACGTAATGGATGTCTATTCAATATATTTGGGCAGGAATTGTACATTTTTTAATTAATTCACCGGAATCAGTAACGTCATCAATTATTGTTTTGTTTGGGGTGAAATAAGTTATTTTTCGTTGCACTCCAAGCAAGTCAATAATGCCACTAAGATGCAAGCGGTCAGTAAAAATGAAAGAGAGTGAAAAAACTTAAGAGAGGAAATCAGAAACTCAAGCCGTTAGAGTTTAAATAAACTTTGGAAGTAACATAAAACGCAATCATAGCAGAAAACAAATGATAAACGTCTTGTTCAAAACTCCCGTTCAGAAGACGAGAAAGAAGTGAGAACCAGACGATAAGCTAACCTATCTACTCCTATTTTGAAAACATATAGTAAATGAGATTTTATAGATTAGGTGGAGACGTTAGAGGTATAGAGTTGAAGTAGACATTATAAAGAACCGGAGACAGTCCTAAACAGGAAACGAAAAAAATTATTCTACTCCTGTTTACAAGACAAGGGCAAGCAGAAAACAAGGGATAAAAATCTACTCCTGTTTAAAAGACAGAGACTAAACAGAAAACAAGGGATAAAACTCTACACCTGTTTAAAAGACAAAATAAACAAAAAACAAGGAATAAAACTCTACTTCTGTTTAAAAGGCAGGAGAGGTGTGTTAACTGAAAGATACGTGAACATATCTTCTTCTATTGTTGAAAAATGTAAATAAATAAATGCTAAATAAAATTTCTGAGATTAGGCAGAGACGTTAGAGGTAGAATGTTGAAGTAGACTTTAAAGGAAATCGGAAACACAATTCTAAAGTAGAAACAACAGATAATCCCCTACGCCTATTCAAATAACCGGGGAGAAGTGTGAAAAATATCCTCACAATAATTGTTCTACTCTTTGGTACCTTAACTTCAGGAATTAAGGTACCAAAGAGTAGAACAATTATTAAGATACATGATTGGCCGTTAGGTCTCATAATTCCAGTATTGGAATTGCTAGTTGTAACCGTAAGCTCTCTTAACAGTGTCTCTACCGCTTTTCGCTTGTGAAACTCTTATTTCCTACTGCTTTCTCATCAACTACGATCTTTAAAAATCAAATATCATATTAATCGCTATCTGCTCTCTCCCTGAATCCACTTATTTTATTGTCCCATCTGTCTCTCGCTGACCCCTTAAACTCCAACAAAAAGACTGAATGCATTGTCACCAGCAAAAAGAGGAGCCCAAAATGTCAATTACATGTCGGGAATACTAACACCAAACAGGTACAGAAATTTAAATACCCGGGAAGTGTTTTAACAGAAGACAGAAAGTAGAACACTAATGGCATATGGGATGGCCAAGAATTCTTTTCGAAAGCTAAACAGAGTATTGAGATATAGGAACATTTTTTTTTTAATTGTGCCACCCCAAGCAAGGCATTCCACTGCGACTATAGCGCAGGGGTTACATAGAGCGATTGGGTATAGGAAATATCAGAAGGAGGGTGATAGACGACTTAGGATGTACATAGGGAGAGAGTTGGAGAGAGTGGGTGTGAGTTAGTGTGTTAGGAGGTGTCTATTGACCTTACATTTAAACTCCTGGAGGTTGTAGCCGTCGGGGAAGCAAGCATGCGGTAGGGAATTCCACAGGCGGGAAGTGCGAAGAAAGAAGCTGTTGGAGTAGAAATTGCGGTTACATTTCATCGGTTTCACTGTAAAAGGGTGGGACCTAGTTGCCAATCTAGTATCTTGTGCAAATTCACATCTAGGGGGCACCAGTGATTTAAGTTCGTCAGAGCAGAAGCCATCAAAGTATTTATAGAAGAGGCACAGGGAAGCCACGTCACGCCGGTGAGAGAGATACTGCAGGCGGTCAGCCAAGTCGGTATCAATCGCATTACAGATTCTTCTTTTGTCAAGAACACCGAGAAGAATAGAAGGGGCACCCGACCAGATGTGGATGGATTTATATAATTGCAGGATAGATTCAGGCGGAAAGAATTTCCGGGCCCTGCACAGAGAGCCGACTTTCATAGCTGCGGATTTAGCAATGAATTCGATGTAGTCATTCCACTTGAGGTCCGCTGAGAATGTCAGGCCAAGCAGGCGTAGTGATTTACTCTCTGGGAGGCAAGCCTGTTCCATGCTAATGGGAGGGAGGTGCGGTTGTCTATGATGGTTAATTGACAGCAGCTTCGTTTTGGAAGAATTGAATTTTACGAGCCATTTCTTGCCCCAATCCACCACGGATTGGAGGTCCTTCTCAGGCTCGGCAGCGAGGTTCGCCTTATCACCAACACCAGATTTTTTTTATCGAGGCGAGAGTAAACTGTGGTATCATCGGCGTACATGCCTATAAATCAGCGAATGCTGGACAATCTCGTTAAAGATGAAGTAAAGACTCAAAGCAACCGAGACGTGATTCTACAGAAGAATGCCGGTTGTACCATGGACTAAACTACGAAGGTTTTGAAGAGAATGGAAACAAAAAGGAGACTTAACATAAAGAAGAGAAAGGAAGTTTCTGGGACACTTAATGAGGAAAAAGGGCTTAGAGAATTTGATAATCACAGGGCAGATAGAAGAAAAAGGGATAGGGAAAAACAGGACGTGGCATACTTGATCTACTTGAGCAAATGGATGGCAGGGTAGTGTTTGGGATAAATAACAAGACAAAATGTATTAAGAGCTATAAAGCACAGGAAGATGTAGAGGGCCATGATCGTATGAAGGGTGAAATAACACAAAAGAAGAGAGAAGAGAACCTCTTGCATATTGGTGGCTTTTGTTTCATTGATTAATTGAACACAAAAAAGCAAAGAAAAAGCAAACCGCATAACGCCGTGGACCCGGCACGTTACCAGGGTGTTGCATGAACAAATGGTGGTTGTATAATGGTATGGGCTAATTTTTTTTTTTTGTTTTTTTTGTTTTGTTTATTTTGTTTGCTGGAGTTTGCAAGGCTCATTTATGAAACTGGAGCCTGTCTTAGCAGGTGTGGCATAGAAAGATCTTACTGAATACTATTTTCACCTTTCATGACCGGTATATTTACCAGTAGTAACGATTTTTTTCCCACAGCAATTTAACGAAACACCTCGTCTTTGCGCAGGTGATATCAAACTAGATCCAGGAACACTCGACTGATTTCTAGGCACTCCATTGGCCACGGTGCTTGTTAGATTTAAGCCCTATTAAGCATGAATGGAACTTGTTGCAGACTTGATTAAATTCCCTGCAGCCAGATCCAGTAAGCACAACTCTCTTTGGGATGTGTCAGGATATATATATAGAGAGAGAGAAAGAGAGAGAGAGAGAAAAGAGATAAATAGACTGACTGACAGACAGACGGACAAAGATATAGAGATAGATAAGCTGAAAGCACTCAGATTCAAATATTAGCTGGACAGTTCTTATACACTATATGTCCAAAAAAATCTTTCACATGTATTAATTATAATAAAAAAAATAATCTCAAAAACTGAGCATGACGGGAAGGAAATATTATATATATATATATATATATATATATATATATATATATATATATTCTTCACTAATTGACGATATAGTAATTGCAAAAAATAAAATAATAAGGCACTGTTAAAAAGCAAATATGCGGGAAGAGCTTTCATAACTGGCAGTAAAGTTTAATAACTGGTAGTAAAGAGAGCAAGCTGAGTCGTCACTGCCTCAAAAACAAAAACAAAATATATGTTTAGTCGTTTTCCTTTATTAGGAGTAGTAGTCTTATCCCTTCTCCTAACTCCCCATGAGCATGACAGGATAGATAGATAGATAGATAGATAGATAGTGATGACAAGTCCGTGAACAGAGAGGATAATTCAAAAAGATCTATTTAATATAAAATATTAGGTGATAGATCTTTATGGAGATCTGAATAGCTGTTATCCAGAGCAAAATGATATACGTAAAGGAAAACTCAACACATCATCTTAAGTGATTATTGGTGAACCACTTTAGATGGTGTTGAATTTTTCTTATATATACATTCTTTATTATAGTAGAGAAAGTCTGTGTGTGGGTGTGTGGTCAGATATTTAACTTATTTGATATGAAATATCTGACCAATATATATCAAATAAAATATGTGAAATCCGGAATTGTTTAACAACATTCATATATATATATATATATATATATATATATATATATATATTAACACATTCCATCTTGCATATAGAAATATGTTGGTTTATTCGTTTGATTTTATCTGGCGGGGTGAATGATGCTCTTTTTCTCACAGACGGTGTCCAACTGACCCTACTATACTGTGCAGTCGACAAATCGAAATAAATAAATTTGACCATCGCACACTATATATATATATATATATATATTTATATATATATATATATATATATATATATATATATATATATATATATAATTGAAAAGACGCATTAACTCCGACAAAATGTTTGAATGAAAAACGAGTAAAAAACGTTTATAAATTTGATATGTTTCGTTATTGATTCAGATTCATCAGACACTTTTGCGGAAATTTGTAGGCCTGATCAGTGTTTTAAGAACATCTTGGTCTGATCGAAAACGTTCTGCATTCTTGCATATACAAAGAAAATATACAGACAAATGTTAATATTATCAATAACGAAAATTAACACGACCATATCGAAAGAAATACTGAAATATCGAAGTTAGAACCAACTTAATAAAAAATCATCCAAATGTTGGAGAATTTTTGTCTTTATTTTCAACTGAAATTAAAACCAAAATATGATGTTTAGAACGGCTCATGATTAAACAGAATAGACATTCATTGTCTCTTATATTTAACAGTATATGCTAAGAAAATTATCTGATGCCTCGATATGCTAAATCTATATACTTATAGATAGATAGATAGATAGATAGATAGATAGATAGATAGATAGATAGATAGATAATCAGAAAGAAAAGTGTGGGTGTTAATAAATATAAAATTTCCCCAAAATGTACGTATACGTTTGTTTTATTTGTACCTATATACATGTAAATTCATATGTATTAATAGATGTATACGGAGATAATGGAAATCCGTGAAATTACCAAAAATTTCAATTTCTACTTTTCATTATAAAAAATAAGTAACAAAATATATATAAGCAAAGTAAATTGAAAGTTTGGTATGAACAGATGATTGGTAGCTAGAGGATTATTGCTGTAATATAATCTTAATGGCCAAATGACAAACAATAGATGAGAGGACAGCGGTGGGGAATAATTTTCTTATTTAATATAGATTAAAATGGAGAGTAAAAAAGAAAGAGAAAAAAAATCACTCCAATAGACGAGCTTTTGGTAGCCCAAAATGTAATTTAAAAAAATGGAACCAATTGCTGAAATGGATTTTTTTCAATTATGGCTATATATTGATGGGGTCTGAGATGTCAATCAAGGCAAAGAATTTAGTATTAAAGGTTTCCGTGATTGAAAATATAAGATTATTATTATTGTGTCATTTTTCATCATATTTCGATTTCTGCTATGGTCGCACTACCTACCAAGTCTGCGAGAAGACCTAAGGCAGGTTGTTTTGTGTTGTTATCGCTCCATTTCATGTGTTTTCTATCACCCCTAACATCCCTAGCGTTACATAGACCAAGTTCTCTTTAGTGTGTGGGCTGTACTTAACAAGAAAATTTTTGTATATCTCTTAAGCTCGGGTTTCCAGGGATTCTTTCAATGTGTTGTTTTGTTCCATTTTTTATCATTCCAAGTGCACCTACTATCACTGGCACGATTGTTCTTTTCAATTTCCACTTTTTTTCTATTTAAATTTTCAGGTTTTTATATTTTGACAGTTTTTCGAATTTCTTGGTTGCTATGTTTCAATCCGCTGGACAAGCAATATCAATTGATAGGCAAGTTTTTTCTTTCTGGTTTTTAACAATAATGTCCGGCCAATTTGCTTCAATTTTTCTGTCTGTGTAGATGGTGTAATCCCATAGAATTGTGACATCTTCTATTTCTGTAACCGGTGCTGGGTGATGTTCATACCAGTGTTTGTTTACATATTTTCCATAGTGTTTGCACATCGTCCAAAATAAATATTACCCTACTCTATCGTGACGATTTTTATATTCATTTGAGGCAAGTACAGAATATCCTGAGATTATATGGTCTATTGTTTCTTGGTATTTATCACAGAACCTGCATTTTGAATCCACATTATTATGTATAATATTTGCCCGAAAGTTCCTAGTGAAAAGACTTTGGTCTTGCGCTGCAAGAATAAAGCTTTCTGTCTCAGACTTTAATCCAGATGCACGTAACCATCGATGAGTATTCACTTTGTCAACATTGGATTTATCAGCACGTTTTGGATATTGGCCTTGCAGAGGTTTGCCTTGCTAGCATTGTTTCGTCTGTTCAAGAGCTTTAACGTTGGCTTTCTTTTTCATATTTTTGCCGCAATAGTTGGTTCTTGACTTCTGTTTTGCTTTTCTACAGAGTCTACGAAATCCAAATCTTGTTTGTATTTACTGCCTTCTTTCATTGTTGAATATTTTTTTTTCTGTTTTCATGCTGTTTGACTAATTGTATCATCCAGTCCTTTGTTGTTTCTATGTATGTTAGTATGCCAATAGTTGTTGTCTTGTATGACAATTCTAGCTGAATAAGACCTTTTCCACCTTCTTTACGGGGTATGTATAGACGGTCTACATCAGCCTTTGGATGATGCATCTTATGCTTAGAAAGAAGCTTTCTTGAGTCCAGTTCAAGTTGTTGAAACTATATTAAACCACTGGGATGGCAAGGCTATTAATGGCCATAATTCTGTTCTAAGAATTCAATTCAGTTTTTAATATCAGTCGTACTCTTCTATAGTACTCTTTACGCACTATTTCTTTCATTTTTTTTTTTTTTTTTTTGTGAATTTTTTCTCTCTCATTTACACCTAGGTATTTATAAGCTGCTTCTGCCTTTAATACTTTATTGTTACAGCAGGGTCTAAGCTAATTGAGGATGTTTGTTGTAGCGATCCTCGTAAAACTGTAGCTTTAGCACATTTATTCAAATTGAATTTCATTCCAATGTCTTCACTGAAGCATTTTACAGTTTGCAGAAGACCTTCAAGATCATTATCATTCTTAGCATACAACTTTAAGTCATCCATGTAAAATAGATGGCTTATTTTCTTTTGAACTACTTTATAACCACATGCTGTCTTGTTAAGTTGACTGGTTCATGCTATTAATGATATGCAAAATAGTAAGATAGACAAAGAGTCACCTTGAAATATACCTCTTTTGATGTTTATTTCACCAGATTTATAGGTGCCATTTATATGATTGTTGTTTTTCATATCGACATGCATTGTTTGATGAAATTTATATGACGGGTGATACCTTGTACATATTTAAATCCTTAAGATCCAGGAATGTGGTGCACTATCGAATGCCTTACGATAATCTATCCAAGCAGTACTGAGATTTTCCTTTGCATAGAAGCAGTTTTCCAAGTCATCCTGTTAATAAGTAATTAGTCTTTACATCCGTAACAGCCACGTTTGCACCTTTTTGTTCAAGCGGTAATATGTCATTTCTTTCCAAGAAGAAATATGTAGGTTTTGTTAAAATAGATGTTAATAGTGTGTATGTTGTCGGAAGGCATGTAATTGGTCTGAAGTTTTTAGGGTTATTTGTGTCACTATTCTTGGGTAGAAGAAATGTAATTCCTTTGGTCATCCATGCATGAATTTTAGTGGTATCGTGAACCATTTTTTGAAGTTCTGTGGCTAGTTTTTTTATGTGCTGTATTTAAATAACATAACCAATAGTTAGGAATTTTATCTATTCCTGGAAATTTCCAATTGTGTGCTTTTTTCAGTGCACATTTAATATCCTTTTCTGTGATTCTAGCCCAAGTCTGTTCTAGTTTATTTTTCATTCGTTCTATCTCTTGCGCAATCCAGTCTGCTTCTTTGTTATGTTCTTTAGTGCAAGCCCATATATTTTCCCAGAACTGTATAACTTCTTCCATTTTTTGGGGTGGGGTGGGGGGGGAATGTCACTTCAAGTTCTTTGCGTCGGTTTGAAGAATCTTGTTTTTTTTCTGTAGAATTGTGATCTTTTTTCATAGCGTCTTATTCTTTGAGCCTTCAGTTGTATTGTTTGCTTTATTTTTGTCCTTAGTTGATAGGACTTCATTTCCATTTCTAATGTTGTATTTTCTTTCGACTCTTCTGCCTTTTCTAGTTCTTACATTTATTCCTCTAGTCAGTTCATCGAGTACTGATAATTCACTTCTAAGTTGTTTGATTTATTTTTTTATTTTTATTTTCTAAGGTGGATCTTTATGCCTGCGAGACTGCCTTGTTTTTAATTTGATGTCAAATGTTTTTGTTGCTGCTATTGCTGATGCATATATTGCTTCGTTGAGAATTATATGAGTGTCTTCTTCATCCAAAATTAATTTGAGTGCTGCATTGTAGAGCTAAATAGTTTCGAGGTTATGCTTTGTTGGTTGTAATTTTGGGAGTTGTCCTCGTTCCTCCATTGCAATATTTTGTATCTGACTTATATGGTTCTTGATTTCTTCCTTGGCTTCTTGTATACTGTTCTTGTTTTCCGTAAAATAATTCTGTTCAATTTGTTTTGAACTTGTTTTATTGCTGTTTTGTAACTGACTCAGATCACACATTTCCAGCACTTCTAAACTTACAGCATTATCTTCACAGTGATTTGTGTGTATCACGGTTTCTACATTATGACTTGTGGCTTGTGTGATGTTACTACTTTTTATTTCTGATTCCAGTTCCCTTTCATATTCTGTTGATTCGTCTATTCTGGTTGCAATTCTTTTTATATCATTAATTTCAGCCTCTTTCAATCGGTTATTTTGCATGATGTACCTTCGTATATTGGCTAGATTCTTATTGTTATTATTATTGTTGTTATTATAAACACCATAAAAAAGTATAAAGGGGAAATTTTGTGTTCACAGCACTAAAACACCCTAAACTTTAGCACTTCTATCACTACCTGTGGTCATTCATTTCCAAACATGCCTGCATGATAGGGTAATAATCTAATCCCGGTTGCAGAAATCCGTAGAACCAACCTGCGATTTATACTACAACTAAGCTAAACGAACCTTCGCTACAGTTTCTGGGAGAGGGTATCAATTTGAACTAGACTACATGACTCTTCACTTTATGCTAGCTCAACGATCAACAGCTTTCAAACAGTTCTGTCTGCCAATTTCACTCACATGGCTCCGAGCAGCCCATGTCGTGATTTTCAGTCACTTCTCAACAGTAATGCATGCTGAAAACATCGTTACCCAGCTTGATATTATCAAAAAGTCCCCACTTGCCATATCGACTATCGTGAGATTCGAACCTTGTCAGAATATCAGAATGTCAGAATGTTCAATTTCTAACCAATCGAACATGCGCCCATTTTGGGTTTTCTATATTATATAGTCAATAACAAAATATGGTAGAGTCTTTAGCTTTGTTTGGCAACCAGTCTAGGAGGACATATCTGAACTCAAATCCATTAGGAAATCACTGGAAAAAAAACTCACCATCTTTCCCAAGAATAACTATGGTAATAGACAGTTAAAGCAGTTTCTCCTGTAGAGAATTCGAAATGTATACAAGTCAGTAATAGTATTTATTCCGCCTTCCTTCTGAGACAGGTCGGGTTGAGTGTGGGAAACACAAGTGTGTACACTCGGGCCAAAGCCAAACATTTCCTAGCCTCCTCAACCGTCGGGTGCACTAGCATCGGTTGGCTTGACCGAGAACATTTTGGTTTTAAGAGCATCTTAGCTTCTAGTACAATGAGTGGAACACACCCACAGGCGGGTTTTCTCCGGGACCGATCACCTCTCAGTATTTTTACCAGTTTTGCCTGTCCGCGAACAGAAACACAACTGATTCGCACTCACCCCGAAGAGAGATGATTTCATTACCCAGCATGTACCGGGTAAGTATATTTATTGCTGCAAAATACAATAAATGTCGTACAAGGCCAATGGGAAGTGGCATAAGGTGGCCAACATTAATTATACTAGATCTAGCTAATCAGATTCCCGACTCATTTATGTATTTCAATTTGCTCATACACCACAAAAGTCCATCCATCACCATTCAATACTCCACATTCCACAATACCACAAATTAACATGGAACCTACAAAAAGCCCTATGTTATGACATAAAAATTTTATTTATATAAAAATTGTTTAAACGTCTTTTTTTTTCAAAATATACTAAAATATATAGCGATATGAAATGAGGGGAGGAAATGAACCCACAACACAAAATTAAAATATAACAAAATATTCAAACTAAAAATACCAGATATTAGTAGGATCCGCCCAGCCCACAAAAATAAAAGGGGCCGCTTTATTCTGTTTATAGACAGAATCAAGAAGCTCACTCACTAACGGAGGATGAAGGATGAGAATAAATGGTAGAGTGGGAAAATCAGAAACTGACCCAGTCGAGATGAAAAACACATGGGGCAAAAAAAAGTCCAGGGGTTGAAAATCTACACATTTTTGAACACGACAGTTAAAATCGACACAAAGATGTGCGACAACCTCATCTATACCAAATCTCGGTAACTTACCACTACCAACTCTCTTCAATGCTAAGTAAACTTAGCTTTCTGTGACCTCACCCCGCAGCTAGCCGCTTCATTCGGCGAAAGCAGCGAAATAGCTGCGAAAGTCTTTGCCACAGAGACCAGGCTTCTTGGTAAACCGGCTTCCAAAATGCGCTGAAACGCATCGCGCATGTTCTTGGTTAACCTCAGAGAAGGCAGCTCTTGGATATCGACATCCTGAATGCAACGATCAGAACCTCGACGGATCTCTTGCTGGCGCAATTCTGCGCCCATGTTCACGGCTTAGGCAGACATTTTTTTAATCTAGCTCTAATTACTTGACTCTGGAACCTCCTTGCACATAATAGAAGACTTTAGTAGACGATCAGGAAGGATTTTTTTTTACTCCTGCCAAATAATTGCACACTTCTAGACAAACCTCAGTGCCCCTGATGAGGGTGATTACTCCGGAAGTGTCTGTAAGATTTTTTAGGTCCTACATCAACTTACGGAGGTACATTTTAAAAAGAACATTAACAGGGCCCTACTGTGTGAGGAAAGGTACCTTTCAAAGGTCTGCCAATCCACGACACATATTTTATGCCCCTTCAGTTGCTGCTTCAGCTGTTGTGTCAGTTGCTGCTGCTGTTCCTCTTCTTGTTGTTTCTGGAGCTGCTGTTCCAGATACTCCTCCTGTTGAACTTGTTGCTACTACTCCTGTTGTTGTTATTAGTCTTGCACATTTGGTTGCTGCTTCCGCTGTTGCGTCAGTTGCTGTTGCTGTTTAACCTGTTTTTTAGGCAATAAAGCTTTTTATTGAGACATTCTACTTTGGAGGAGGAGCTACACACTTTGTTTTCCTCCTCACTACTTCAGTCCACTCAGTGGAACCACTGGGAGTCTGGTCGGGCTTCTCTGGTCCCGCTGCTTCTTTTGGTGTTGTTGGTGAAGCTAGGGTTGCTGGTGTTGGTGCTGGGTTTTTTCACGGAGCACGGCTTGAATAAGTTCCCTGCGGCCCCATAGGTTCTATAATGGGTGCGGTTACCATTAACAAAGACATATATAGAACGGCCCCCCACGGGTAAGTGCGTTGGGTACGTCTAAAATATTCTTTCGGATTACTGCAACCATCACGCCAAAGTTGCCGGTGGCAATGCCCACTTTACTGTTTATCGCCGGGACATCCTCGACCTGTTCATAGCTGGTGAAAAACACACCCAAATGGTCTTCGAGATGTACATATGTACTCCGTGTAAGGTAATTTGTGTCTTCCGATGCCAATGTATTAGGACTGCAAACTCACAGATTTCATGGTGGGGATTCTACCGACCCAAAACTTGGCTTCTTTGTCTGTCACCAATATTTTGGCTCCAATCTCCATCACATCACTGCTGACTCCGATCAACTTCGTAGACTGTTGTCAGCAGGGATATTGTCCTTGTTGTAACTGCTTCTATTATAGAAAGCACAGTCAAAAGTTTATTTACCGAAATAAGATCTTTATATTGCCCTGACTACCGCCCATGCCAATAGACTCGCGGTTGTGGGTGTAGGTTCAAAATGGTGGGGAGACTGATCCATTTTGATTGAGGCCCCACTACAGTTTGCAATACAAAAACAATCAAAAATGCGAAAGAGACGTTTTGAAAATAAAACTAAACGATGCCAATAAACAACGTAAGAAAATCAGAATACAAGTTTTCAAAGTTTTGCTTAAGAAAACAAACAAAACGGCCAAGGTAACACAGAAAAATAAAATAAATACTAAATAATAATCAAATGCAACAAAAGAAAAAGAAAATTGGCTTACAGAAAAAAGGGAAAAGAAAACTTCAAACATTTAAAAAACTAGTGCAAAAACGTATGAAACAAAAATAACAAAAAAAGCCTACATTAAAATTCCACACTAGTGTTTCGCAAGAGTAAATCCAAAACGTCTTTGAGGGGCTAAAAATCAAATAAGTATCCCCCTTGATAGGCAAGTATAGATATTTACTTCGTCTCCCCATCGAGACGTAATGTGTCACAAGGTTGGGTTTAGAGTGAGGAGACCGAACGCGTACGCTCGGGCCAGGGATAAAAAATTGCTGGTCACAAAGGAATTGTGCCATAGTAACACAGAGTAGCATCAGAAATGAATGGCGACTGTGGAAGAATTTCAACACCGTCCATCTCTTTTATAGTCCTTCTTTAGTTTGCCGTATACGGGATCTAGCTGCAGTTTAGCGTTGATAACGCGACTGTGTGGAACAAGCTGAAAATGCAGTACTCCTTGAACAGTAATCGAGATTTGTTGCTTTCTTTTCGCTTCCTAAGTGAGTCAGAACTTTCTGGTCAACCTAGTATTTCCGACATGTTCTTTAAAAACAATTTATAATCCTTCTGACACTGATTTAACTGTTTTTGTTTTCACATTTCAAGAAATATTACTGTGATCCTTGCGTACATTTCTACCACAATTATTTCAAAGAATCTTTACGGCAGAGGTGGCCAAACTTATAGCCAAACTATAAGAGCCACATACAATAAAGCTGTTTTGTGTGAGAGTCGAAAGTAACGAGTAAAATTTACGCATACGTTTTTGTTACATACAGATTAACATTAAACTTTCATTTTAATCCAACGGGGTGACAATAATCGGGTCTCAGTAAATAATTATATTTCCTTTTTTTATTTACCTTTTATATTAGTTGTGATGAAAAAAGGAGCTCAGATCATATATTTCGGTGAGCGGCATATTTTTTGCTTTCCAATAATTTTCTAGCAAACCAGCTGTTATTTTTCTACTTTGAATTTGATATTTTATTTTTTTTACTATTATTTTTATCTACTTAACTTTTATTTATATCTTTTAATTTTTTATTCTTTATTTATATTTAAAACTAGTTTTTGTGATGTTAACTATTGTTATTGTATTTAATTTTTGTTTTTTCTTTTTTTTTTTGACTGTAATTCTTTTTTAATTTTCTGTTTTGTCGTGTATGTTTTAAAAAATTGTCTTTATAATGATTTTTGTCTTTATGGTAATTTTTTAATCTTAATTATATGAATCTCTTTTCTTATTTTCTTTATCTTTTCTTGGGAACTTTTTATTATTGTTATTATTTTAATTTTATATTTTAAATATTTTAAATATTTTAAAGTTTTTGTTATAGCTAAATATTTATAACTGTAAGTACATTATTTTCCTCTTTTTTTATATTTCTTTTTACAATTTTTATTTGTTTCTCTTCTTTAGTTTGGTTATTTTTATTTTTGCTTTTATTTTGTGTGATTATCGTGTGTTAATACTGTGTGCTATTATTATGTGTTACTATTGTGTGCTATTAATGTATGTTATTATTGTGTATTATGAATGTTATTATTCTGTGGTCATATTGTGTGCTTATTATTGTGTGCTTATTATCTTATAATTTGTGTTTGTGTACTTATTTTGTGTATGTCTATATCTAGTTTCAATTTTGTGTTTGTATATATTTTTTCTTTTAAATTATTTGTATGTGTGATTTGGTGTATGTTTTCATTATTTTGTTACACTTCCTGTTTATCCTCTACTCTTAACCTAACATTATTTGCTTTCTATAGAAAATTTTTTTTAAATACTCTGAGTTAAATGAAACATTTAATTTTTTGGTTTGAAAGGCACTTTGTAACAGTTTATAACTGCCAAAATAAATTCTGGATTTATAACCGTTTAATTATGTGTTTGGATTTTCTCTCAATATTATATATATATATATATTCTTTTGTAAACATATATATATATATGTTTACAAAATTTTTCGAAATCTATTACGAAATGGATTAACTCCAATACATTTTAATTTATTTGTTTAAACATTATTTTTAATGAATTCTCATATTTGAGTAGATTTTATAATTAAACATTATATCTATTTATATCTACCAGCCTGAATAATTGAGAAATCTTTGTAGGAAAATAGGAAAACACATATTTTCCTAGCAAGATTTCTTGATTATTCAGGCCAATAGATATAAATAAATATACTGTTTAATTATAAAAACCAGAATATCTAATCAAATATTCATTAAAAATAATGCTTAAACAATTTAAATAATATATATATATATATATATATATATATATATATATATATATATATATATATATATTCTAAACATATATTGTTAAATATAACCGGCAATTAATGTCATTATGCTTATTCATGAGCCATTCTAAACGTCATATTTTGATTTTAATTTCAGGTGAAAATAAAGACCAAAAATTGTCTAACATTTGGATATTTTTTTATGCTGCTGGTTCTAAGCTTTTGGCTCATATGAGCCATCTTCAATGTGGATATGAGGATATTAACATAAAGACATCCATCATCAAAGATGATGATATCTTGTGTTGACATAAAACATTGCTATGCAGCGATAACAGTCACCAAATAGCAGATGCAGTTCATAAATTTGTAATGTGGTTCTATGACACCACACCATGTAAGAGACTGAAATGCTAACATATCTATATATATATATATATATATATATATAGTTAACTATAGTAATAACAATACGAATAGTAACAGAACTAACTCTGCCGAAACTAGTATTAATTAAGCTATAATTTAAATCGTCTTGCAGGACCCAACAAGAACGAACTCAGAGGGAAAAGAAGGGGAAGTAAAAAAAGAAACAAACGAAGTACATGAACAGCCAATTTCCCTGACGAGCCGTAGGGCGAAACCGTGGTAGGTTGTTGGCTCTTGCTTAGATTTTCTGTCTTTGTGTATATATATATATATATATATATATATATACAAAGACAGAAAATATATAGCAAAATAAGCTTGTCTTCAGATATATATATATATATATATATATATATATATATATAGTGTAAATAGTTACAATATCTTATCTCAGATATAGAAATGTTGTTTTTTTATTATTATTGGCATGACAATATTATATACATTAAAAGGCATTACATAAAATGATGTTAATTTTAACATCAACTTATTTTATTTTTTTCTTTCTTAAGGAAAAATCTAAAATTGTTTGATTATGTATATGAAAAAAATTTCATCTAATCAAAGCTTTTCTATTATGAATATGAATATTTATAATGAATTCCTGACACAATTGATTTTTCTAAATACATATTATGAATTATTGCTAAATTCATATTTTTATAATATTCAAAATATTCAGTGTGACATAACTGCAATTAGAATGTATATTATTGGATTATAATAATTTTTATATTTGTTTTAATTTATTTATTCTATTTTGTTTCTTTCATTTTATTTATTCTACATAAAATAAAATAATAAATAATAATTACATTAAAAAATAAATAATTATGTAAATGAAACATCCACAACAACATTTACTGACTTTCTTTTATGGTGATTTTTGCAGTGTAGGTTAGATTATGGCACAAAAGTATGGAGCACCAGGTTAAGATCAAACTCACTATTCAGTTGTAATTGTTCTAACAAGACAAGCTTGATAACCATTAAATTACAACGCATCTCAATGACTTGTTATTTTTTATGAAGTATTAATTTATATCACTTAGAATCCTCTATAGTTTATCTTTTGCTACACATTTGGCTTGAAATATATTTTAGAATTTTCTTAAATTTAAATTTGTAAACTTAAGAATATTTTTCTTCTACTGTTTATGAATACAAGTTGCAAAATAAAATCAAAATATTTACCTCAAGAGACAAAAGGTGTTGGTAAAAAAAAAGTTTTCATTTTGTCTTCATATATATATATATATATATATATATATATATGATGTGTGTGTGTGTGTGTGTGTATTTATATATCAAGATAGACATGGATATTGAAAATATGAAAATGCAATTCCTTCTTTAAAGAATTAAAAAAAACTATCTTCCCCAAATCAATATTTCAATGACCAATCATCAAAAATATAAATTTTGTGAAGAGGATTGGGCTAAGAACTTTTCAGCACTCACTTTGTATAATAATAATAATAATAAAATAAAAAATACACATATACTTTATCTGTCTAATAGTCATATTTTGTTGAACATTTGTACATGTTTCGAGATTTCTATTCCCTTCATCAGTCAAAGATATGCATTGATTTACTTTTTAAGTTTAAATTTCTTCTTGGTTTGTGACACATTTTATTCAAGAAGGAACTTCTTCAGACTAATAATGGTTTTATTGACAGATTTAGTCATACAAAAGATGGTGTTGAAAAATATTAAAGATACAAAGAAACTTCATTAACACTATTTATCTTGTTCTAACTGTTGTCTTCATATTTATTGCCATATTCACAGCAGAGAGAATAAAACCTTGGAGAGTTGGGTTACTAAGGAAAATTAACTGAAACTGAGATATCCAAAGGCATGGCAAGTGGAATTAGAACTATTTTCTTTGGTGGACTAAATTAAAATGCCAACAAATATCAACTATGGCATACAATGGTCAAAACATCATGAATGAGGTATTGTAACTATTTACACTATTTACATTATTTAGACTATTGTCCTCATCATTATGATGAGGACAATAGTCTAAATAATGTAAATAGCGTAAATACTTACAATACCTCATCTCAGAAGTATATACAAAAAAAGAAATTTAAATTTCAATATCGAGTGTATGTATCTAGAAGTTTAACTGAGCTGATCTCTTTCAGAATTTTAGTTCTTGTATTATTATTTTTAATTATTCCATGTTGTCTCAGGCTAACATTCTCAGCTGATATGATGTGGTAAAGACTGTATTGTCCTCATAATGATGAGGACAATAGTCTAAATAATGTCAATAGTGTAAATAGTTACAATACCTCATTCATGATGTTTTGACCATTGTATGCCATAGCTTTCTTCAGTTGATATTTGTTGGCATTTTAATTTAGTTCACCAGAGAAAATAGTTCTAATTCTCTTGCTAGTTCAGTTGGTTTACGGGCTTATGCAAGACAATTTTTCTCTCCAGAATCATGTCTATAAGTCTACTATACATCAATGCTTAGAAAATTGGTGCCACGTATGGTCTGATGCTCCTGCTATTTACCTGAATGACCACTTCTCTAAGTCTTTTTGTACTAATATGGGTGTCCCTCAGTGCTCCACCCATGGTTCTACACTCTTTTTAATTTTTACTAACAGCCTTCCTATCAATTTAGCATCTAAGCTGACAATACACCCATTCACTCCAGCCTTAATAGTAAGTTTTATTTGTTCAACAAAGTTAAAACAACAGCTGATGTTCAAAATGACCTCAACACAATCGTTAACAGATGGCTTGTCATTTTTAACACCTCCAAAACTGAACTTCTCTCCCTTAACCATTTGAGAGCCCCCCTCTCTGCCTTCTACCAGTATGGCTGATGCTAACCTCCAGAAAAGTAATTCATTGCACCTTTTCAGACTAACATTCCCAGCTCACATGATGTGGTAAAGACCATATTGAATTCATTGCTAGGTCAGCTGCTACAAAAGTTTGTTCACAGTGTTGTATGAGACAATTTTTCTTTCCAGAATCTATTATACATATCTATGCCTACCATTTGTCCATGATTCGAATATTGCTACTGCACAAACTGTCTAGTGGTCTTGCTATATATTTAGAGATTCTTTATAAAATCCCCCGCCAAAAATAAGCAATATTATTTGTCCTGACATGACATCTCTTTTTTCAGTCATTTTCTCACCACCATAAAGTTGCTTCCTTGTGCTTTTCAATAAATATGTTCATGGTTCTGATGAGCTCTTTGCTTTGGTACAAATACTTTATGAATTTAAGCGCAGAACTAGATTAGCATGGAATGCATTGTGGTGCAATAGATATAATCTCAGAATACGAAATCAAAGGGCCAAGTTTGAATTCCAGTTGAATTTGTTGCAATCACATACATGCAAATATCCTTGGGAAATGTATTAATCCATCTCTTCTCCCACCAGCTATGGATAGAATAGCAGAACAGACTGGGTTTTATAGCCTTGGTTGGCAACCAGTTTACAGCAGAAAGAAATGACAATCTACAGTGGAAAAATCTTATGCCTAGTCAGTCATGTCAAAAGAGACATGATTGCCCAAGTGTGTATCCATGTATGGCACTTACTTGACTGATTAGATCAGCAACAAAGTTACATTGATTTACTGTTGAAATGGCTAGATGTAATCATAAGATATATATGACAGTTTCTTTTCTCACGCTTCTTGCTTGTGGAATACTCTTTGAAGCTGAATTTGATCTTCAAAAATTTAACTGTAATATCAATCATTATCTACTGTCTTCCTGGTTAACTTCTATTTCTATTGCTCCTTAGTAATGTTACTGTTTTGAAATTTTTTCACCCCTTGTCTTAGTGGCTTTACTGCTTTGCTTAGGTTGAATTCAATTAAATACATACATGTATATATATATATAAACTTATTTATAAATGGAACTTTATGTGTGTGTGTGTGTGTGTCCATAGACTCAAACGACTGAATCGATTTTCTTGAAAATTTACACAGTTGTACTATAAGTCTCTGTGAGTGTTCTTAGCTAGGTTTTGTGTTGAGGTACCCCCAATAAATATCGAAAATTGATAATCGAAGAAATCAGGTTATAGAAGGAGTGGTCCAATTTTAATCAAATTTGATACACTCATAGACAAAGACATAAGAAACGATATTCAAAAGTTTCAAGGTTGTAGTTCTTACAATAGTGCAGAATATCGATAATATATATATAAAAAAGGCAAGATGTTTGTGTGTGTTGTGTGTGTCTGTTTATCTGTCTGTATGTCCTTTATACAAATCCACAATTTTTATCCGATTCTCACCATACTTCACACAAATATTCTTTAGGCTATGTCTGAGCTCCAGGACCATGGATTAGTTTGAAAGCTTTCATTACACCTGAACAATGCCGGGCTATACTGCTAATATATATATATATATTTGGTGATACAAAATTTTATTATGGTGTTAAAGACAAAATATTTTTTATTAAGATCAGCTATGCCAAAAATATTAAAACAAAAACACTAGTCAACCAGTTTTGTCCCCACTCATCCGAACTGTAAATGGGGAAATATGAAAAATAAGTCTCTTATGGGTGACATGAATGAGCAGGAGGAGAAATTTTCATTTTGTTAAGAGTTATTACATCTGAAGATGCTAGAGACCTAGCAGAGCAAGCCAAAACAAACACTTCTTTTGTTTACAAAGAGAGGGCCACCTAGACCTGATAAACAGTGCCTCCAACACCTTCAGATGGAACAACAAATGTAATCTGGCCAAAACAGAGCACCACTATACACAAAAATCCAAAGCAAATCTTGGATTATTTATCAGATGATCTACAAATCATTATATATATATATATATATATATATATATAGTAGGATCAAAAAGATGATAGAATAAAAAATGAACAAGGTAAAAAATGTATTTCAATCTAACATGTTGCACTTTTATGAAAGTTTCTTCAGAGATTGAATTAAAGAATACACTTTACCGTCCAAAGATTTCTCGCTCATATATTTAAAAAAATAGTCCATTATTTTAATGATATATTTTTCTTATAATACATTATTATTATTACTTCCAACAATGCATATAAACAGACAAATTTTTCTGCGCATAGATACATATAAAACATTTCCATATATATATATTTACAAATGTTCATCTATTGCTTCAATGCACATGACTCATATCTGACCAACAAGAATCAACCCCAAACAATATTCCAGTTAAAACTTATGTAAAAATATTTCATTTTAATTTGATCCCTGAAAATTTTTTTCTTCTTTAACTTGATCTCTTAGGAAGCTTTAATAAAAGTGAAACATGTTCGAGTGAGATAAGCTTCCTACCTTGTTCTGTATTCATTCTAGCATATATATATATGTATGAATTCCTTTCATTTTAACATCTCATGATTTTGCGCTACACATGAAGAAATTCTAAAACAGACTAACATACGAAATGAACAGTTTTCAAAGAAAACAGTCAAATTCCCTTCATTTTAATATCTCGTGACTTTGAACTACACATGAAGAAATTCTAAACCTAAAATATTCTGTTAATCTTTTGAAATGATTTGTGAGCATCTTTGTGGTTGCCAACACTGTTTGTTTATAGATACGTAATTTAGAATAAAGCTCATTTCATCTTTTTGCCTTGATGAAGTCCATCACAGGACAAAACGCGTAGGTGATTTAAAATACAGTTTTCCTCTTGTCTTTATTTTATTTAGCTATATATATATATATATATAATATATATATATATATATATTATAATTGATATATTGATATACACATATACCTACTTACACAATGTAAGTATTTGAATGCAAAATGTTCCATCATATTCCTGGCCATTATAACATTCAGAGAAACAATGTGACTGTGAACACTTCCTTAATGAACTTAATGCTTTTATATTATGTACTTAAAGGTATATTTTACTCACATTCTGTACAATTTTATAAAGACAGTCAAAGTTTATTAAATTAGTATTAACCAACTGATGTTGGTCAAAGTTTTCAGTATATACTTATATGATGAATAGGATTTATATGATAAACATACAGTGTGAATTTCAGGTTCTAATATCCACTTTTATTAGAAATCAAAAAAGGAATGAAAAACATTTGCAGATAAGAATAAGAGAAAATAAGGGCTTCAAAAATGCTGCAAAAAAAGATTTAAGAAAGAAATTAAAGTTAAAATGATGACAAGCAAAGAAAACCAGAAAAAATTGTCAAAGCAGGTGTTGTGAATGTAAACAGTGAGAAAAGATGCAAAGTGTTAAGAACATTGGCTGAAGGCATGAAAGCAAAGAAACAGCCCTTTAAGGAAACATCTCAAAAAGAAATAAAATTAGATGAAAAAGCATATGAAAGCTGATTATTCCCTCAAAAATGATTCAAGCATTATATTAATTGAATGGTCTCAAACCTGACAAGATATTAATCCAATAAAAAACTTGTAACCCATCATTAAAAGATTTACATGTGAGAATGAAAAGTAGTATTCAAACAAAGAATATAGCAATAAAATGTACTAAAAAAATGTTCAAATTAAAACAGCAGAAAAGTTAATAAAATCTATGGTTGAATGTTTGATGAAAGTTATAGAATGTCAATGAGTCAGTAATATGTTCAAGAATTAATGTATCAGAAATATTGTGTTAAGCAACGATATGTTAATACGGCCAATATATATAAGATAAATTTATCAATAAGAACTCATGTTACATTACAGACATCTCCAAAACAAGTCAATATCTATATTTTATTTTTAATTAGAGTTAATATTAGAAGTAGAAACTCACACAATATATTGTTCATATGAAAAGATTTTATGAGCCCTGCTTTGATTCTATTGTTAAAAAATTGTCATGCATAATCAAATTTGATACAGAATGTATGTGTAATATTGTTAAACTAAAGAGATACAGGATTTTACCAAGACAATTTCATGAACAAAGTGATTCTCAGAGAGATCAAAGCTAATAGTCATAATGAAATCCTGCAGATCAAACATTCCTCTAGTCAGCATTTGTAAAACATTGTAATATGTTAATCCTTCAGATTCCCTGTATCATCTTCCATTAGGGCATTAGTGGTCATGACTCTCCACAATTTCATGTTCTTTACAGCTATTAATAAATTTTGTTGTTTTTTTTGTTATCTCTCCTAAACATTGTTCTGCCATCAATTCACTCAAGTTGACGAGGTAGGCTATGCATTGCTTTCCTCTGGTTTTATTGCCTGCCATCAATTTGTGTCATGAGCATCAAATATCTTAATTAATAATAAATAAAACAAATTAATATGATTATCTTTTTTCTAAAATTAATAATGTAACCAAATATGAGAAAATATGTTTGGCATCAAATTAGTTAATAAAAACAGTTAAAACTCGATCCATTCAAATGTCATCAAAAGTAGGTTATGAAATGGAAAGTGACTGAAGCCAAGATGCCAGGTCAGGACCAATAACATTGCTGAAGCCTGGAGGTGTTACATATGTCACATATGTAATGCTCAGTATTACTTAGAAGTCCTGTATAAATTCATTTTACAAATTAAACATTAATTTCTTTTAAATCATGAAAAAAATTAAACGAGCTTGTCAGGGAGCATAAAGTCTTATCAATCAGATAATGTCTCTAAAATGTTTTTCACATGCATAAACTCCCAGAACGTCGAATTATTACTGGGATACTCTTATTTGCTCAGACAAAACAAAAATTGAAATTTTAGGACATAACCAGTAATATTACATTTAGTTAAAAAAATACCAGACAATGTAAAAATCTATGTCCTGTGGTGGTAGATACATCATTTTATAGGAATGATATTGCTCATTGGGTTTTACATTCATCCAGATTGTACAGGAAATTCACTTGCAAAAATATAGGGTTGTTTTTTTGAAAAAATCTTTTGCCTTCTGCTATCCAGCTTTGTTTGGCTGATGATTCATCTTCCAAGATGACAACGACCCAAAAAATATTTCAAAGACCACTTCAAAATGGTTTAAGAAGAATAGTGCGATGGTACTGAAAGCAGCCTTTTCAGTAAGCTGACCTAAAGTGAACTGAACATTTGTGGCATGAATTGAAAATTGCCCTTCATAAATGGAAGCCATCAAATCTAACTGACTTGGAAGAATCCAGCATAAAAGAATGGTCGAAAATACCAACTGTGAGATACAGAAAGCTTATTGAATGTTATAGAAAATGTCTATTAGCAGAGATTGGTGTCAACAGAGTATCAAGTATGTGTTGAGGGGTTTGAATACTTATCCAGAAAGAATTCTAATAAAATACTGATAATTATGGAAATAAAATATTTAATAACATTAATACTAATTTATTCATGTCATAAGCTGTTTTACTATCACTAATTGGTGTAGATTTATAATACACAAAAGTTCAGCACTCTTTTTTTTGTTTCTCACAAAATTTGCTCGATTCTTAAAATATTACTGAATCTTTGCAAAGCCATCTTTTGCTATTCTGATGTATATTAGGATTTTCGTCTGACATTTTCTGTCTTATTTTTTTTTTTATTATTATTCGCTCCAAAAAAGGCAATAAAGCCACTAAGATGCAGGGGGGGGGGTAACTGAGCATTAGAGAATATGAGGGAACTATCAGTTAAATGCCATACAGATACCCGCTTGGGTGAAAGGGACATGACTAACTGGGCAGAAGATTATCCTGCAGTAGATTGCCATTATCTTCTGTGGTAGACTGATTCACAACCAAGGCTACAGAACCCAATCTGTCCTGCTATTTGACTCAGGGCTGAAGGGAAGAGATGGATTAATGTCTTTTCCAAGGGTATTTGGGTGTCAGTTAATGCAACTAATTCAACAGGATTCGAACTCAGTTCTCCAATTTCTCATTTCAAGTTGATATCCACTGCTATAAAAGATACAATAATTAAGAGGACAGAAGTTAATGATTCACATTGCATTTAAATATTTGAAGTTCAAAGTTGACCCGAAAGTAAGAACAGAAGAGTTCCACAATTGAGGAGTACGTTGGAAGAAAATGTTAGCATAGAACTTACGATTATACCTAGTCATTTCAGTTGTAAAAAGATGAGACATTGCTTCCAATCTAGTACTACGCTTAAATTCGAAGGCCCAAGTACTATAGCAGAAAGATCACCAGAACAATTATCATGAAAATATTTAAAGAAAAGGCACAGGGAAGCTATACTATAGTGATAGAAAAGTGACTGAAACCAACATGCCAGGTCAGAACCAATAACATTCCAGATTCTTCTTTAGATTTTATCAAGAATTTTCTAAATATGAAGGAATACCAGACCAGATGTGGCAACAACATTCAAAGCATGGATGAATAGTAGACTTATAAATATGTAAGATAGATTCTGTTGAAAAAATGTCCAGCATGACATAGAGAATCAAGCAGAAACGGAGCAACTAATTCAATATAATCTTTCCACATCATATTAGTGGAATACATTAGTCTGAGAAGGCGCAATGAGTCACTCTCCTGGAGGATGCTGATCGAAGGTAAAAGAGTTTTGGCGGTTGATTAAAAGAGGGCAGTTTCGTTTTGAAGGTTTTCAAATTAACAAACCATTCCTTGTCCCAATGAATGCAAATCAATTTCGAGATCAGCTAATAATTTGAACTTTTTCTTAAAATACGAATGGCAGTAAATACTGAACAATATCCTCACAGATGAAGAAAAAAACTGGTGGCAACAGAAATGTGGTTCTACAGACGGATGCTAAGAATACCATGGACGGAGTTTATAAGCAACAATTTAAGGAAAACAAAAAAACGACTGCTACTCAGAATAAGGAATGGGGAGCTGGAGTATCTGGGGCATGATGAGGAAGGTGGGATTGGACAATATGACACTCACAGAACATATCTAAGGCAAAAGTGCCAAGGAAAAACAGTGAAACAACTATCTAATAAACTTATGTGATTGAATGTGAGTAGGACTTGGCAATGTAATGAACGTTGCTAAGAGCTACAAAAGCGAGTTGTGGAGGGCTATGATCACCCACGTCCTGGAGAGACATGGCCCAGTGAAGAAGAATAGGGGAGATAAATGACAAGTAATCAAAGTAATGAATAATCAGTAAAAAGGTAATAATTTCCGGATCAAATGCACTTGCATATAACAGGATATAAAATTTCTTGCAGTTAAATTTAGGAATTAGAAAACATCAAAAATAAAAGACAGAAATATGGATAAGAAATAAATTTTAAAAAATATAGAAATAAAAAATGAATTTGAAACAAGAAACAAGCAAAAAATAATAATAAAAGCGAGAAAAAGTTGTAAATCCGCAAGAATAATTTTAAAATGCTTTTAAAGAATATGAAGAATGAGTTTCAAAAAACTGTTTGTAAAAATAAAACAAGTAATATAAAAAGTGGAAAATGCTCTTGAGAAGCTAAGCAGCTACATAAGAAAAGAAAAGAAAAGAAAAAACTCCAAAAAAAAAAAAAACAAGAACTTTTATCAGAAAGAGAAAACGTGAAAAGGCGAATATCTGAGAAAATGTAATCCGTGGATATAAAATTGGTAATGAAACTAATTGGAAAAAAACATCCGGAACAATAATTAAAAGACTACTTGCCCTGACACTGAGTGGACTAGTATCTGGGGTAGAAAACAAAAAAGACACATGATAATAATAATAATAATAATAATAATAATAATAATAATAATAATAATAATAATAATTACAATGTTAGTAATAAAAAGTTACGAAAATAAATATGCTTTAAATAATGAGGAAAATTATAATAATAATTTTAATGACGGTAATGTTTTTAATTAGTATGTTAATAATAGTTATTATTATTAAAAACAATAACAATAACAATAATAATGTACTCACACGAACAGCCCACACCTTACGAAGGGCTTTATCTGTATAAATTATGTATGATCTTAGGTTTTGTTTTGTCTGGTTGTTGTTTTTTTCTCAAAAAACTCAGTGGAAAATGTCATGGTGCCATTTCTAACTTTAGGTCTCTGTTTGGGACCCAGGAAGAAAAGAAAATAATAATAATAATAATAATAATAATAATAATAATAATAATAATAATAATAATAATAACCAGCTTGAGTACAGAGAAGGGTACTGAAAGAGTGAGAAGACTTGCTGTCACTTGAATTCCATTGTAATCCACTCATTCCTACTGGAACAAAAACTCAAGAGTACAAAAGTATAAATATTAATTATAATAATAACAATGACAGAATACTGAGGAGAGTGCTAAAGTAATAAAAAGACCTGCTGTCCCTTGTCCCAGCAGGATCGTTGTTGAAGTAATAATAATAATAATAATAATAATAATAATGTTGTGACAAATACAGAGAAAAGTGTTGGTGATTATATTAGATTTGTTACCTCTTGATTTCCTGCAATGAATCCTAAAAACCAAGGAAAGGAATATGCAGATAACCAGATGATGGCCTATATGATTTTCTAAGTTGATAATTTTGATAATGGTGATAATTTCAATTATAATGAAGCAATAAATTTACGAAAGATCTATTGATAAATAGAAGAGGATCAGTTTCAGAGAGCAAATGGAACTGAATAATATATTATTATTATTATTATTATTATTATTATTATTATTATTATTATTATTATTATTATTATTATATTTCGATTTTTACTATGGTCACACTACCCACCATATCTGGGGGAAGAAATAAGTGGTGTGTTTGTATGGCTACATTTCATGATTTGTTTTTCTAACTATCGTAACATCACTCGTGTTAGACAAAATTCTTAGAGTGTGTATTGTACTTATAAAGACAATTTTTTTCTATCTCTTAAGCTGGGATTTCCAGGGATTTTTCAATGTATTGTTGTGTCACTTTCTTTTATAACTCCAGGCGCCCCTACTTTTATTGGTACTGTTCTTGTTTTCAATTTTTACATTTTTTCTATTTCAGTTTCCAGGTCTTTATACTTTGATAATTTTTCAAATTCCTTGGTTGCTATATTACAATCTGCTGGACAAGCCATATCAATTAGTAAGCAAGATTTTTTTTTTATGAGGGGGGGGGGGTGTTAAGTATGTCTGGCCTATTTGCTTCAATCTTCCTATCTGTAAAGATGGTGTAATCCCATAACATTGAGATTTCTTCTATTTCTGTAACCTGTGTTGGGTGATGCTCACACCAGTGTTTGTTAACATTTTTTCCAAAGTGTTTGCATATTGTCCATTTCCCCACTCTACGGTGACGATTTAATACTCATTTGACACAAGTACAGGCCATTCTGAGATTAGATAGTCTATGTTTTCCCGATATTTGTCACAGAACGTGCATTTTGCATCCACATCATTTACCTGGAAGTTTTTAGTGAAAAGACTTTGGTCTTGCACTGCAAGAATAAAGCCTTCCGTTTCAGCCTTTAATCCAGATATTCGTAACCATCAATAAGTGTTAACTTTATCAACATCAACTTTATCAGCATATTCGGGATATTGGCCTCGTAGATGTTTGTCTTGCCAGCATTGTTTCATCTGTTCAAGAGTTTTATACTTGGCTTTCTCCTTTTATATTTTTGCTGCAACAGTTGGTTCTTGGGTTCTGTTTTTTTTTTTTACAGAATCTACTAAATGTAAATCTCGTTTGTATTTACACCTTTTGTCCTGATTAAATTTTTTCTGTTTTCGTGTTCTTTGACTGATTGTATCACCCAGTTCTTTGTTGTTTCCACGTATGTTAGTAAGCCAACAGTTGTCTTGTATGACAATTTTAGCTGAATAAAACATATTCCACCTTCTTTACGAGGTATACATAGACGGTCTGCGTAAGTATATGGATGGTGCATGTTACTGGAATTTCAGTCGGATCATTGATCATTTCTTGAAGTCCTTTGGTTAGTTTTTGTGTGCTGTATTTAGATAATACAGCCAAAAGATAGGAATTTATTATTATTATTGTTGTTGTTATTATTATTATTATTATTATTATTTGAGAATTGTTGCTGCCAGAGATCTCAGTGACAGAAAATCAACCTAAGTCTGCCTCGCTTCTCGGTATCCTGCTGCCTCAACATTATTATTATTATTATTATTATTATTATTATTATTTGAGAATTGTTGCTGCCAGAGATCTCAGTGACAGAAAATCAACCTAAGTCTGTCTCGCTTCTCGGTATCCTGCTGCCTCAACATTATTATTATGTCATTTTTCATCATATTTCGATTTCTGCTTTGGTCTCACTACCAACCAAGTCTGCGGGGAGACCTAAGGCAGGCAGTGGCGTGTTGTTATGGCTCCATTTCATTATTATTTCATTTATTATTATTATTATTATTATTATTATGTCATTTTTCATCATATTTAGATTTCTGCATTGGTCTCACTACCAACCAAGTCTGCGGGGAGACCTAAGGCAGGTAGTGGCGTGTTGTTATGACTCCATATTGTTATTATTATTATTATTATTATTATTATTATTATTATTATTATTTAAAAATGAATGAATGAATGAATGAATGAATGAATGAAAAAAGAAAATACAGGTTAATGCATGCTAAGGAAAAAAAAAGAAACATGATCTAAGAAAGAAATAGCAGGGAAGAAAGAAAAAAACAAAATAGACAAAGGAAACAAGAGAAAAGAAACATAAAAAAGAGATAATGAAATAGTGGAATCGATCAAAAAAAGTAAAAGAAAGGGAAAAGACGTAAAAGAAAGAAAACGAATAAGAAAATCAAGAATGAAAAATAAGGAAAACAGAAAAATAATAATAATAATAATAAACGGAAACAAACAAAAAATCATTGACGCAAGGAAAAATAAGCAAGTAGCGGGCAGAAATAAAATGATATTAATGAACAAAATGAATGGAAAAAAAAAAAGGAATTGAAAGAAAAAATACAACTTTTTGAGCAATCACAGACATTTGAGCAATCACAAACATACGTGTATAATTTTATTTAATTCCACTAAGTTCATTTGTTAGATGGTCGGACAACCAAAATAATGTTTTTTTTTTTTATTTTTTTTTTCAACATCCAATTTCATCTCCAACAAGAAACGCATTAAATGCGGTTTGAGTTTAAATCTCTACGTCTAATAATTAAAATATGGATCTACAGTTAATAATGTTAAGGTCTTTTTGTTTTAAATAACTTACTTCCTACTTTTTGTGCAATAAAAAAAACAAGGTTTTATAAATGTATATCTATAGAATGTGTAGAATTAACATATTAAAAAGAAAAAGAATGAATGAAAGATATAAATAACGTTGTACGTCCAAAGTTCATAACTCTTAAGTAGATTAATATAGCATTTTTTTACCTATTCACTTAGCACTTCCTCTTACAGTGTGTGTGTGTGTGTGTGTGTGTGTGTGTGTGTGTGTGTGTGTGTGTGTGTGTGCGTAACGCAAAGGTTAATGCGTATATTTAAATTAGTTCAAGATAAGTATATGCACATACACATTTGCGTATTATAATATTAATTTGACATTATTACGTAAACGAACACTCGTACACAACTTCAACACGAGGAAACTTATCTACCGAGCTAACTAAATGCGTCTGTATGCATATTACATACATAAGCACACATACACATACCTATATATATATATATATATATATATATATATATATATATATTTTATCTTGCATCTATGGCACGACTCGGAGTTTCATGCGTTATATATATATATATATATATATATATAAGGTGCAATTTGTAAATTATCACCATTTTCTATTTTTAATTTCGTGTAGGCGCGTGGTTTTGATTTTGTCGACTGCACAGTATAGTAGGGACTGTTAGGCACCGTCAGTGAGAGAAAGAGCACTATTCATTTCGCCATAAATTTGGAAACAGCATGCCAGGCAGTAAATGGCATTTCCGCCGGAAGCTCTGATACGAATATTTCAGGGTATTTGGGGGTCAATCTGGGGAGAGAGCAGAAGATTCGGAAGGAGTTGGATGAGTTTAATGGTGATTATGAAGGTGTTTAAAGTGATCACTAGTGATAGCAACGTTATGCATTTATTCATATTCCCACAGTCTCAGCCTCAACACAGAGGCCTACATCAAATGCCTTGATGATGTACACTTCCGGCCATAATTATTAGGCTACCCCAGTTTTTTTTTTTTTTGTTTTGTTTTTTGTTTTGTTAATGGTGTATTTTATACTATTTTTAGTATTTATTACCAAGTCAATAATAAGAAGATACTAGCATGGGGAAGAGAGCACAAAAACTGAACATCAGAACAGTTCATTTGATACACATGTTATTGTGCAGTATTAACAAAAAAAAATCTATTTTCATTTAGAATTATCCACTTAGCAATAAATACTAAAAATAGTATGAAATACATCATTAAAAAAAAAAAAAACTGGGGTGGCCTAATAATTATGGCGGTAGTGTAGTTCTGGCCTGGCTCAAGAGAGTGGCTGCTTGAACCCCCTTTTTCTGGTAACAGGACTCCGCATAATGCCACAGAAGCAGGAGAACTCTGGCATTGCTGTTAGATAATTTCTGAGACCATTTTACATCTAGGCACCTAACTCCCCATACTGCAAACTCCTTGATTATTATGTGTGGATTGCAGTTAATCGAGAGACCAAGAATACTCCTTGTAACACCATTGATGAACTGAAGGCAAGGATTATGGCAGCATTATCGACTTATACAAGATGACTGTCCAGAAGAGTTGCAGGAGATTCCGAAATCGTATGGAGGCCGTGGTTGAAACCAATGGCGATTTTATTAAATAAATTTACTCTTTGGCATTTCTAGTTACTTTTGTGTAATTTTGGTAATTATAATTATTAAAATGAGATATCAGTTTTATTTACATTTTTGCGTTATTTAGACGGCAATTCATCCATCGCACTTTGTATATCTGTTAAAATGAGATATCAATGTTATTTACATTTTTGCCTTATTTAGCCGACAATTCATCCATTGCACTATATATAGAGACAGGGCATGTGTCTGTATGTTTGTGTAAATATAAGCGTAAAATCGCCAAATCTGTTCTTGTCATTGGCCAGATGCCCAAAATATTTTATATGAATTCCTCTTGTTCTTTCGTTGGCTCATAAATTTATAATTAATTTCTGTATAGGCAATAAAGAATTTATTTCCCGGATAAAGTACACTTTATTGAAATTTGTTTTAAGATTATCTTAAGTCCATTTCTTCGCCACCCTGCATACATGAACGATGCCCATAAAATAATCGCAGCGTAGATTGTTAGCGATACATAGAAATTTATGTATTTGAATAAATGTCACTTTTTCATTTTTTTTTTTTTTTTGACTGCTTCATCAAATGATTTTAATTGAATGCATTTTTTTATAACTTAAAATTGCTGAAAAAATGTTAGTTATAAATTGAAATAAAACAAATTATGTTATGTAGATAAAAAGAATTATCTTTGGGAAGAAGGCTTTGTTTTCTTTTTTTTTCTTCTTCTTTTTTTTTTCTACTGGACGTCCGAGAAACGCATGGGACTTCTTACTAAACTACTAAAGAGTTATTACATTTATAAATAGAAAAATAAAATAAAATGAAAATGTTCCACTTCGGCGTGACAATGACATTGGCTTGGCAGACCAGTTCATTTGATTGAGCTTCACGGTCTGCTAATTGTAGCCTTTCCGAAAAGCCACACTATGTTACATATGGATAGGACATGTGTAACATGGTGTAGGATGGTCGTTGTGGTGTAGTGGCACGAGAAATCAATGAGCCGAGTTCGAATTCCTTGCATTCAGTTACGCACAAATTCCCTTGAGAAAGGTATTAATCCGTCACTTTTCCCTCCAGCTATGGGTTAAACGTTAAGACAGATTGGGTTCGATAGCCTTGATTGGCAACCAGTCTAATGCTGAAAGTAATGGCAACCTACTTCGAGAAAATCTTCTGCCTAGTCAGTCATGGCACTTAACTGACTGCACTACTAAAAAGAAAAAAAATAGTGTGGACATCTACAATTAAAACTCAACAAATATGCATAGATTGTGTTGCGATACATTTTAAGCACACCTGTTCCTACAATTTATATAAATATATATATATTTATTTATTGACTATTTACGCTCTCACACGCTGATTGAGCACTCTAGAAGAATGGTAGACTTTGAAAAACAATAAAAAGTCTGCCTTCTTCGACAGAACGCCCACAGCCCAGAGGTAGAATCGCCGACTGACGCCAATTCGGTCGGGTTTCTATCCTGGTTTAAAAGCAATCGGAGTCTAACCGTACTGATGAGCTGTGATACAGCGAAACAGATCTGTTTGCGGATGACTATATATATAGAAAGAGATCAGTGTATTGTTTAACTAGCTATCTATTTGCATGTTCTTTTTCTTTCTATGGATCTATTTCCCTATCTTTCTATCATTATATTCAATCCTTTCTATCTATTCATCAGAATAATTTTTCTATCTAATTTAACTTCCTCAATCGGTTAATATCTATCAAATTTATCAGGATATAGTGTTTCTATCTATATATCAGAAAATTCTCTCTATCTCTCTCTCTCTCTGTCTGTCTGACAGACAAGTTCTTGCTCATTTTTTCTATCATTTACCTGGCAGAATATTCTACATATTTATATCTATACATCAATCTGTTCATATCTATCTAGTTATCAGTATATTCTTGTTCTTTCTGTCTATTTATCTATCTATCTATGAGCAAATTCCTTTTCTTTCTATCAGTAACTGTTCTTCTAGCTATCTACGTATCTATCAAACTATCAGTATATTCTTTTTTTTTCTATCTAGCTATCTAGCTTTAGATATATTCTTTTTAAATCTATATGTCTATAAATAATATTTTTCTACCTATCTCTATTAACTTTTCCTTTTTATCTATCTATCTATCTATCTATCTATCTATCTATCTATCTATCTATCTATCTGTTAGCATATTCTTTTCTATCTATCTATCAATCTATCTATCTATCATTCTGTTCTTTTCTTTCTATCCATTTGTTTATATATATATATATTTGTCTGTATATCAGTTTATCTGTCTATAATGTTTTTCTATCTATCTATCTATCTATCTATCTATCTATCTATCAGTATATTCTTTTTCTGTCTACATGCTTCTTTCTATCTATCTATTCACCTATCTATGTTTATATCTATCTATAAACTTTATCTATCGATCTATATTAATCAGTTCGTTATCTATCAGTATATTCTTGTCCTTTGTATCTCTCTATCAGCGTAACTTTTTCCTTTGTATCTAGGAGTATGGTTTTTATCTTTCTCTCTTGACATTCATTTACTTCTTACGTATTTATTTATCTGTATGTGCTTTTATTTCTATCAGAGAGAGAGAGAGAGAGAGAGAGAGAGAGAGATCAGTATATTTTCTTTTAAATATACCAGTATCATTTCTGTCAAATTATCTATTTATCTGCATTATATTCATTCTTTGCTATCTATCTATCTATCTATCTATCTATCTATCTATCTATCTATCTATCTATCTATCTATCTATCTATCTATCTATCTATCAGCGGGTAACTTGGCGTGGTGTAATGGTTCGCCAGTTTGTCATTGTATAGCCTATTACTGTTGAGTAGTGAGTTCGATCCACACTGGGTTCCACTAACTTTCGGGCTTTTACCACATGTAAGCGGCGCTTAGAAAATTAACTGTCTATTTATTAGTATATCTTTATACTTTCTTTCTTTCTATCACCATGTTATTTTTTATCTATCTATCTCAGTATGTTCTTTTTTTCTTTCTATCTATCTATCTATCTAGCTATCTATCTATCTATCTATCTATCTATCTATCTATCTATCTATCTATCTATCTATCTATCTATCTCAGTATGTTCTGTTACGTTATATCTATCTATCTATCTATCTATCTATCTATCTATCTATCTATCTCAGTATGTTCTTTTACTTTCTATCTATCTATCTATCTATCTATCTATCTATCTATCTATCTCAGTATGTTTTTTTACTATCTATCTATCTATCTATCTATCTATCTATCTATCTATCTATCTATCTATCTATCTATCTATCTATCTATCCGCGGGTAACTCGCCGTGGTTTAATGGTTAGCCAGTGTGTCATAGTGTAAGCTATTACACTTGAGTAGTGAGTTCGATCCACACTGGGTTCCACTAACTTTCGGGCTTTTACCACATGTAAGCGGCGCTTAGAAAATTAACTGTCTATTTATTAGTATATCTTTATACTATCTTTTTTCTATCACTATGTTATTTTTTTATCTATCTCAGTATGTTCTTTTTTCTTTCTTTCTATCTATCTATCTATCTATATATATATATATATATATATATATCTCAGTATGTTCTTTTTTCTATCTATCTATCTATCTATCTATCTATCTATCTATCTATCTCAGTATGTTCTTTTTGTTATCTATCTATCTGTCTATCTATCTATTTATCTCAGTATGTTCTTTTAATATCTATCTATCTATCTATCTCAGTATGTTTTTTTACTTTATATCTATCTATCTATCTATCTATCTATCTATCTATCTATCTATCTATCTATCGATGTTATTTTAGCATCTATCTATCTATCTATCTATCAATCTATCTATCTATCTATCTATCTATCTATCTAAGTATGCTCTTGTACTTTCTTTGTTTCTATCTATCTATCTATCTATCTATCTATCTATCTATCTCAGTATGTTCTTTTTTTCTATCTATCTATCTATCTATCTATATATATATATATATATATATATTTCCTTTTTATCTATCTACATATTTGCATTTTATCTATCTATCTATCTATCTATCTACATATTTCCATTTTATCTATCTATCTATCTATCTATCTATCTATCTATCTATCTATCTATCTATCTATCAACATATTTCCATTTTATCTATCTCTCTATCTATCTATCTATCTATCTATCTATCTATCTATCTATCTATCTGTAAAATTTTCTTTCTTTCTTTCTTTCTTTTGACTTATCTATGTACCTAAATCTCTATCGGAATATTATTTTTTTCTAAATTCCTATTTATCGATAGATTTTTTCTTATTTACTTTTATGTCTGTTAGCAAAATATGTTCCTTCTTTCTCTCATATCAGTATATTGTTTTTCTTTCTACGTATTTCAATTTCTTCGTATCTATCTATCTATCTATCTATCTATCTATCTATCTATGTACTTATCTATCTGTCAGTCCATCTATCTATCTATCTATCTATCTATCTATCTATCTATCTATCTATCTATCTGTCTGTCTGTCTATCCAACATTCTATCTGTCTATCTATCTATCTATCTATCTATCATTCTATCTATCTATCTATCTATCTATCTATATATTTCCATTTTATCTATCTATCTATCTATCTATCTATCTATCTATCTATCTATCTATCCTATTTCCCTTTTATTTATCTATATATCTATCTATCTACATATTTCCTTTTATCTATCTATCTATCTATCTATCTATCTATCCTATTTCCTTTATTTATTCATATGTCTATCTATCTACATATTTTTATTTATGTATCTATCTATCTATATATTTCCTTCTTTATCTATCTATCTATCTATCTATCTATCTATCTATCTATCTACATTTCCTTTATCTATCTATCTATCTATCTACATATTTCCTTTTATTTATCTATCTATCTACATATTTTATTTTATTTATGTATCTATCTATCAACATTTTTCCTTTTATTTATGTATCTATCTATCTACATATTTGTCTTTCTATCATCTATATCATCCATATTGCTGATTTATTCTATCAACGTATCTACATTATCCCTTTTGATTTACTCATTCATTTATATTCATATCTATTCATATTTTTCATTCATTCAATTATCTATCATCTATTCATTCATTTATTCTTATTTTTCATCCATCTTAGTCTACCTGATATTTTCTTTATTTATTTATTTATTCATTCATTCATCTATCTATCTATCATTTATTCTGTCTATCTATTCTAGTTTGTTCAATTTAACTATCTACATCTTTATATCTATCTATCTATCTCTCTCTCTCTATCTACCTATCTATCTATCTATCTATCTATTTATCTATCTATATACCTATCTATCTATGTACTTATCTATCTATCTATCTATCTATCTATCTATCTATCTGTCTGTCTGTCTATCTAACATTCTATCTATCATTCTATCTATCTATCTACTTATTTCCATTTTATCTATCTATCTATCTATCTATCTATCTATCTATCTATCTATCTATATATCCTATTTCCCTTTTATTTATCGATATATCTATCTATCTACATATTTCCCTTTTATCTATCTATCTATCTATCTATCTATCTATCTATCTATCTATATACCTATCTATCTATGTACTTATCTATCTGTCAGTCTATCTATCTATCTGTATATCTATCTATCTATCTATCTGTCTATCTATGTACATATTTCCATTTTATCTATCTATCAATCTATCTATATATATATATATATATATATCCTATTTCCCTTTTATTTATCTATATATCTATCTATCTATATATCCTATTTCCCTTTTATTTATCTATATATCTATCTATCTACATATTTCCCTTTTATCTATCTATCTATCTATCTATCCTATTTCCCTTTTATTTATCTATATATCTATCTATCTACATATTTCCCTTTTATTTATGTATCTATCTATCGACATATTTCCTTTTATTTATCTATCTACATATTTCCCTTTTATCTATCTATCTATCTATCTATCTATCTATCTATCTATCTATCTACATCTAACATTCTATCTATCTATCTGTCTGTCTATCTATCTATCATTCTATCTATCTATCTGTCTATTTTCTATCTATCTATCATTCTATCTATCTATCTGTCTATTTTCTATCTATCTATCTATCTATCTACATATTTCCCTTTTATCTATCTATCTATCTATCTATCTATCTACACATTTCCCTTTTATCTATCTATCTATCTACATATTTCCATTTTATTTATGTATCTATCTATCAACATTTTTCCTTTTATTTATGTATCTATCTATCTACATATTTGCCTTTTATCTATCTATCTATCTATCTATCTATCTATCTATCTATCTACATATTTCCCTTTTATCTATATATCTATCCACATATTTTCTTTTTATTTATCTACCTGGTTATCTACATATTTCTCTTTTATCTATCTATCTATCTATCTATCTATCTATCTATCTACTATTCTATCTTATCTATCTATCTATCTATCTATCTATCTATCTATCTACTTATTTTCCTTTTATCTATCTATCTATCTATCTATCTATCTATCTATCTATCTATCTATCCACTTATTTTACTTTTATCTATCTATCTATCTATCTATCTATCTATCTATCTATCTATCTATCTATCTATGTTCTTTTAATTTTTATCTATCTATCTATCTATCTATCTATCTATCTATCTATCTATCTATCTACGTTTATTCCATTTAATTTATTTTACTTATAAGCCCTTTACATCTTCCCAATTTATTTATTTATTTATTTTTTATTCTTATTCTGTCCACAATCCTCGAATCGTTTACGGTCTCTTTATATTCCTATTTACCATACCTCCTAAAGTCTTTTCATTCTCTTCCACTTCTTTTCATCTTAGGGGCTTTATCGTCTTGCTCGTTGATGAAATGATTAAAAGGAAATAATTATTCCATTGTAGATTTTATTTTTTCTCATCTCAACGAAGTCTATTTTCACGAAAACTATTTTAAGAAAATCAATTTATAAATTACAACCAACACTAACGTTAACGTTTCGATCAATGAATGGTTCCTGTATCATCAACATAATCCTACTCATCAACATAGTATTATTTCTCTTCAAAATCTGACGACAATTCAAATAATCTTCGAAATATTTATTTTGTAAACATCATTCTTTGTTTCTGCAGTTAAAATATAGAGCATCCTTTGTTGTCGGGTCTGCCATTAATTTTTATACGTTTTCATCCAAGTACACCCTTATGCAAATTAATTGAAACAAAGCGAATAATGTCTTCTAAAATCTTTCACACTTCCCCTGGGCACGTATGCGTCGTCTCTTGGCGTTCTTTTTCTCTTCAGATCGCATTTTTTGATTAAAATCGGACACTCCTCCTATAACCCGTTTTTTCGATTATCGATTTTCAATATTCACCTGGGGTACCTAGACACAAAACCTAGCTAAGAACACTCGCAGACGCTTATAGTACAACTGTGTAAATTTTCAAGAAAATCGGTTCAGCCGTTTCAGAGTCTATAGGTAACGGATACACACACACAGACAAAGTTCCAACTGTAAATAAGTTTAGATTTAGATAGATCTATCTGAATATGTTCTTTTACTATCTATCTATCTATCTATCTATCTATCTATCTATCTATCTATCTATCTATCTATCTATCTAAGTATGCTCTTGTACTTTCTTTCTTTCTATCTTTCTTTCTATCTATCTATCTATCTATCTATGTTATTTTACTTTCTTTCTTTCTTTCTTTCTTTCTATCTATCTATCTATCTCAGTAGGTTCTTTTCTATCTATCTATCTATCTCAGTAGGTTCTTTTCTATCTATCTATCTATCTCAGTAGGTTCTTTTCTATCTATCTATCTATCTATCTATCTATCTATCTATCTCAGTATGTTCTTTTACTTTCTATCTATCTAGCTAGCTAGCTAGCTAGCTAGCTATCTCAATATGTTCTTTTACTTTCTATCTATCTATCTATCTATCTCAGTATGTTCTTTCCATTTATCTATTTTTTTTAATTGATAGATCCAGTTTGTTTCTTTATCTTGATCACACGACTAACAGTTGAAAGACTCCAACAATATCCGCGATCTCTGTGTAAGGCTTGCCAGTGTGCTCGTGCAGTGTTACAATTTTCGTACGCTTCCTTGTAGGAACATCCATCGCAGACAATAGACATATGACAACTAATCGACTGTTAAGACAATAGTGTCTGGGATTTTTTAAAATCTGATGCAATCGCAGATGATTCAATGATTCAATAACTTTCAAGACCAAACAAATTTCATTATACACCTCGAAAATAAATTCGTATTACTGCACACCATTGTAGATTACCTAATCTAAGGATAAAATAAAAACTGATTACTCCCTGTGACTCTATTGGGTCTAAAACTGACCGTATGATAAAAGAAAGGAACCTAAAGCAGTTGTTTCAAATAATTTGCACAAGGGTGTATATCAACATAGGCATGAAGTTCACGCAGGTATACATGGGCCAAATTGGGCAAAAATTATTTTTAAACAGTTTACTATATTGTAAATTGAAGGAAGTGAATATGGGAAGATTATTGTGCGCCCATCAGTCAAGAACTAGTAAAAACCTGCCTGTCTTAAAAGTCTTCATTTTGAATCTAGGCTATTCTTCTTCTTCTTCTTCTTCTTCTTCTTCTATGTGCCGTGTCCTTTCAGGAGATAGGCGTATCATGCCTTACCACATCTTATCCCTTGTACCTCTTAACACACTTTCTCTTTTTATTTCTTGCAAACCCTGCTCAGCCATACATTTGCTCAAGCACATCAAACATTACTTTCCACTGTCCCTCTTTTCCTATAGCTGTTCTGTAAGTATCAGATTCTCTAAGCCATCTTTTCTTATTACATATCCCAGACACTTATACTTAACAGGAAACTTATACTTAACATCAATTATACTTAACATCAATTAATATCCCAGACACTTATACTTAACATCAGGAATAGACAGCTGTCTATTCCTGATGTCAAGTATAAGTTTCCTTTTCGTTCGCATCCTCTCAAAACCTTGACATGTTCGGTCTGTGCTATCCTCAGCATCATTCAGTAGAACGACATTTCGATTTCTTCAAATCTCTCCTTCATCTTTGAGGAGATTGTCCAGCACTTGCTACCATATAGGGGGACAGATATCACATAACAGTTCAATACTCTTTTCTTTGTTTCCAACGAAATTTTTCTGCTTCTCAATACTCTGCTTAGCTTTTGAAATGCTCTTTATTACCTCAGTTAAAACGTTGATCAGTGGATCTGAACAGAAAACAGGGAAATATGTCAGTCACTAAGCCAACCCATATAACTAGTTTTTCAGAATGTAAGTGCCCATCATAATTAGTGGTACATGAGAGGAGGGGTATGAATGTGTTGGTAAGGATTTATATATATATGTATGTTTTACTGATTTCTTTTAGTATTATTATATTTCTATGAATATATATCTATGTGTGTAATAATATGCAAACAAAATGTTATTATATTTTTATTGCATATTAGTACACACATAGATATATATTCATACAACTATGATAATACTAAAAGAAATCAGTAATATATATATATATATATATATAAAAATGAAAAAAAATTAAAAAATTAAAAAATTATTAATATATGTGTGTAAAAATGAAATATATATATATATATATATATATATATATATATATATATATATATATCCTTATAAACACATTCATACCCCTCTTCTCATGTACCACTAATTATGATGGGCAGCTACAATATATATATATATATCAGTCATCTATCTATCTATCTATCTATCTATCTATCAGCGTATTTCCTTTCCTCCTATCTATCTATCTACCTCTATAATTACTTTCTTTCTGTCGATTTATATGTTTTCTTTCTATCTATCTATCTATCTATCTATCTATCTATCTATCTATCTATCTATCTATCTGTCTATCTATCTATCTATCTATCTATCTATCTATCTATCAGCGTATTTCCTTTCCTCCTATCTATCTATCTATCTACCTCTATATTTACTTTCTTTCTGTCGATTTATATGTTTTCTTTCTATCTATCTATCTATCTATCTATCTATCTATCTATCTATCGTCTTTAATTCTATGAAAGACCAAAATATAGCCATCCCTCCGGACATATATCTAACGCTATTACCTCGTAACTATTTATTATATTTATTTATTATGGACCTGTGGATGTGTCTGAATATATGTTCTCTATATATCGACCATATTTTATAGCTTGCTGTTTGTGTAGACACACACACACACACACACACACACACACACACACACACACACACACACACATATATATATATATATATATATACACGCAGACGTCACCGAATTTTTCGAGTGATATAATAAAGATTGGTTCGAGAATTATGTTTTGTTTTGTTCTAGTGAGAAATAAATATGTGTATGTGAAAATGAGCCTCACCCACAAGGAATCACTCTAAGAAGAACACAAGCATGTGTCAATAAAGAAGAGATATGCGCATTACACAGGTAATAAGTGTATAACTCGATTAACGGCTATGGAGAGAATACTTTAAAGACATGTCTAAAACATTGCGCAATAAAAATACGAAAAAAACACTTTTTCTCATTAAATATTTTATTAAAGTTACATTATCTTGGCAATCATAAAAAGATTGTGTTGCGCCAGCGTTATGAATAGTGAAAATCTGATTGTTTGATTTTAAAAAAATATAGAACATTTTTTAAAACCCGAGCTTTTGCCCGGATGCGAACACCCAACGTTGTAGGGTAAGGATTTGGTCCTCCACGGTGTAACATAATGATATTTTAGCAAAGGTTAAGGGACGCTTAAAGTGGAGCGATTTCATTACGTATTCGTTGGTTTTGGAATATAAGCAAAAGAAAAAAAAATGTGTTAATTTTATCTTAAGTTGTTATTGAATACCTTTCGACTCAGTGATTAAAATGTTCGGTTTAAAACCGACAATAAATTGAGTATGCTTGCTGCAGACATTCAAATATATTTGAATCAAGAATTCTGGTTGTTAGATAACATAAACGCATACGTATTTGGATAGATAGATAGATAGATAGATAGATAGATAGATAGATAGATAGATAGATAGATAGATAGATCAACAAAAAAAAACACGCGCACGCACAAAATTCCGACTTGAATTTTATCCGATCATATTTTGCTAGTAGTCTTTTATAGCGAATTCAACTTCGTAGCTGATATACATTTATTTGTGAATACGCGGGTGCGTGTGCGCACGCTGTGTAAACATAGATAGATAGATAGATAGATAGATAGATAGATAGATAGATAGATAGATAGATAGATAGATAGAAAAACCCTTGACTGTATTTTTTGTATAAAAAGATGTGTATGTTAATTTTCTTAATCTATTTTTTCATAATAACCAATGCTTGAATTATTTGAAGGAATAGGCCTGTGTCTGATATACAGAAAATTCATGCATTTTAGTAAATGTCATTACTCTGAGTTTAAGGGAGAAAAAGAATTACAAGCTAATTGATTTATAAAAGCTGTTGTATCATTTTAGCTGTCCTTGAATCTTTGATCTCTAGCCGCTTTGCTCGACCTCTTTCGTGCAGATGTGCTTGCATTCTTTAGTTGACTGACAAAGACCTGTTGCAAAGTCGCATATTTATAACCCCTTTTTTTTTTTTTGGTAGATAGAAGGTTTTTGTTTTATGCATAACCGAACTGGTGTAAAATTCTCTTTTTACACCTCTTGATCGTTTTCCGGCAAATATTCAAATTAGATTCTTTTGTCGAATTTTTCCTAGACTATGACGTTTTGATGCATTCCCCCCCCCACACACACATATATATATATAGCATGTGGGACTCTCTTCTGTCTCTATGTTTTATTCAACTTGTGATCTTCAAAGATTTAAATGCAATGTTGTAATTACTCTCATATTGTTCTTGGTCTTTAGTAAAATTTCTCATTTTTAATTATTCCACAGACAGTAACCCCTTTCTGCCTTAGTGGCTTTATTACCTTTCTTGGAGTAAAATGGATTTATATATAATTAATATTAAAAATTGTCACTTAACTGATCGGCGTTGCCCCCAGCATACCGAATACGGAGTTTCGTAAACCTATTAAACGCGTTCACTTCTCAAGGGCTTGTTCCGTTTACTACTGATATTTATAACATATGTGTACGTGGTGTTTATGCAAGTATTTTGTTTGTGTATGTGTTTATGTAAGTATTGTGTTTGTGTGTGTTTATTTAAGTATTGTATTTTTTCTGTGCGTATGCGTATGTGTGTGTGCGTTTATGTAAGTATTGTGTTTGTGTGTCTGTGTGTGCTTGTTTATGTAAGTATTGTGTTTAAGTATGTGTATTTATGTAAGTAGTGTATTTGTGTGTGTTTATGTAGGTATCGCGTTTGTGTGTGTTTATTTAAGTATTGTGTTTTTGTACATGTGTGTGTGTTTATGTAAGTACTATGCGTTTGTGTGTGTGCGTGCGTGTGCAATTTGTAACACGACTCTGAAATCCTTCCTCTCAAGTTACTTTAATTATTAAATTCTGAATATTACGGCATAGATATGGTGCAAATATACTTATTAAATAAATATGTAGGTATTTACTCTCTGAATTTCTACAATGGTGAGTTATTATTTACATAGGTATTTAGAAAGAAAGAAAGAAAGAAAGAAAGAAAGAAAGAGATACGATTAACAAGATAGATAGATAGATAGATAGATAGATAGATAGATAGATAGATAGATAGATAGATATGAACACAGTGAGACAGACAGTTACACAAATATGAACAGATATAGACAAATATATAGATGTGTACTAACCGAGATAGATAGATAGATAGATAGATAGATAGATAGATAGATAGATAGATAGATAGATAGATAGATAGATAGTGTATGTTATTTTACGTTTAGCTGTGGATACATGTGAACATTTATTCACTGATATATATATATATATATATTACCAGTTCACCCTAAGCAAGGCGATAATGTCAATAAGACACAAGGGACTACTGGGAATGAAGGAGAATGAAAATTGAGAATACATTAGAAGGACCCGGAAACCAAATCCTGAACAAGAAAGAAAGGATAAACTTCTATTTTTGTTCAATAGACCGGAGAGGAGTGTGACCCGGACGAAACTCGAACATCTATTCCTATTATAACTATTTCGTACACACAGAAGTAGATATTTGCATATGTCCTGAGTCATTTTTTGTGTGGTGTGTATGTAATATACTCAATTATTAATGATGTAGCGATATGGTACAAAGTAAAACGAAAGACTTAATAATAGTTTTTATAAATCGATAATTTTTCATAACGCAAAAACTTCATACATTGGGGATTTCAATATTTTATCTCAGACGCATAATGGGGCGGTGAGGCTTGTTAATACAATAACGAGAGAAAAATAATAAACCTTTGATTCAGTTATCTCATATGGTTTTATGTATGAACTAGCAGACTTTTTATTTGTTAACATCTGTCCAATATCAGGTTCGAAATCAGAACGCTGAATTGTGGCCTCACTAATTAATTGCCACTATCATACAATTTTCGTGTATCTATAGTGGTCAAGTAATGCCACTCGTGATAACAGCAATGGTTGTTTCTTCCAGTCGTGGGCATAGAAAGTTAATAATTAACACATATGTTTAAAACAAATTCGAACCAACATAAAACCGAACACAACAAAGGAAAAAAGGTCATTACTTCTCTTTGAAGTGTGCTTGGCAAATTACCTTTCCTATATAATACTCCATGGCCAGCAGTTCGAGTATAATAACGTCTGGGTTGTGTCTTTCATCCTAAATCTATCCTCATAACCAACTTAATATTTTATAAATATTGATATAAAAACATTACAATGATTTGTCTACGAACTAATGTAATGTAGCCTAAGTACTGCGAAAATTGATGCTAAGTAAGTAACTATAGTTACTGACAAAACTATGCTGGACCTACTACAATGCGACAGCTGGAAGGTAAGCAATGAGAATCGAACTCACTGGTAAGCAGGACCGGGGCGTAATACTCTCGAACTTCCCGTCCCCATGTCTGATAGGAGAGGCCCGGGCAGTGTTTCGTGACTCTCACTGTCTTATTAACGTTTGCTTTTTTCCTTCCTGCATTTATATATACGTTACAAATTAAACAAAGCAAAACTGAGTATCAAGGGATGAAAAATTTTAGTGGATTTTGACGTCATTAAATGGTTCTTTATTATTTTTGTCGTCCAAATCCGTGAATTTGTTTTGCTTATGTTAAGTCCCCAAAATTTACTATTTTTATCCATAATGTCGAATGTATTAAAATTTAACAAGAAAATTTTCAAGTTTATGTTTTAAATTGCCACAAAAAACAATGTTGGTTTATATAAGATGAAGTGATCTCTTATGATGTCTCTAATTTGTATTTAGATGCACTGTATTTATTTTCAATTTTTTTAGTTGAATTGTTCACCTATATTGCATGATTGGTTTATTGTACATAATTAGGTTACAATAAAATCTGTACCTTATGAAGATTAGTAGAAAGTAGATTGGGGTGGGGCACAGATCGCTGTTAAGTAGCAGGGTTATGCAAAATTAGTTTGAAAACTTTCGTTCCACAATAGGAACTTATGATGTTAGTCGTAAATAGGTTAATTCCAAAACTATGCAGTAATTGGACAGTGCTAAGGTTTTCGTTATATCTGGCACAGTGCAACAAACATGGGACACCATGAGGATCAATCATCCTACAGAAATCCGTCACCCGGTTCACACTCCTTGTCCGTCTTTTGAACAAGAGTGGAGATTTGTTCAGTTTCGGGTTACTTGCTTCTCATTCTCTTTCACATCCAGTAGCCCCCCCTCTCCCCTTACGTCGTAGTGACATTATCATATTGCCGGGAGTGAAATAATTAAAAACAAGACAAAAAATATAACCTTACATACCATGACTATATTTTTATTAATGACAGTTATAAAATAATTACGCTATTAGTTCACAGTATTGTTAGAACATATTTAAACACAGAAATTTAAATAGTAGATCAAAGTGATGGTATTTCTTGACCTACAGAGGTTCCCAACTTTTGGTGGGGGTGCATGCCCCACCTAAGCATCTTTATTCAAAAAATGTACAACTATTCACTTGGAGGAAGCTTAAGAGACCATTAACTTAATAACTTGAGCCTGCATATATGTAACAGTATTATCATTTAATTTTAGAATTTTACAATATTTATAAAAATATTGTTTTATATATATACACACACATATATATATATATATATATATATATATATATATATATACGAAATGTACATACATAAACACAAATATAGTTATATGTGTATACTGCATATGCACTATATGTATAACTCACACACGCACACACGCGCACGCACACACACACACACACATACTTACACAGATTTACTTGGAATAAATCAGCTAATAACTCATTCTCTAATTGCCCCCTTAAAATCAAATCAAACCCCCACTGTAGGGCATACGCCCTACTTTGGATACTACAGGGTTAAGCAAAGTCTTATTTTATTAAGGAATAAACATTTATTACTATTATTACTTTGTGTGACGTGTATATCAATCAAAATCCCATTTTGCGTACAGTTAACGAATGACATATTTGCCACTGGTGGCAGTAGTTCGAGCCTAAGCGAAATGCAGGATCTGTAAAATATGTTCATAGTATGAAGCCCTTAAATGTTGGCATAATACATTCATTCCATTTTCATTCACTCTCTATTTGTTTAACTAAGCAAATCGTGGCATTATTTCTGCATAGAATGATATGGTATTTTTTCAGCTTTAGTAAGTTACTCTTAGTCTAGCCCAAAGTTATACATCTGAGACACCCGGTAAGAATCACTTCCCACTGAGTATAGTATAGTATAGTATAGTATAGTATAGTAGTCATGGTCTTCTATCCATCACTCCACGCTTAGATATCATTTTAGGACAAATTATGATAGTGTAGAGAGCAATGATATTTCGTCAGCTAAGTCACCTTTGACATAAGTTCTTTTACTTTTATGTTCGTGTCCCTTCAGGACATGAGCGATAATGGGTCTCCACAGCTCCCTGTCTTTTGTAGCTCTAACCTACTCATGGTATATACAAACTTATTGATCAATAGCTTGCGTTGATTTGCATATTAACCACTGACCTATGGCAAGTACACCCTCCCCAACACACAAACACCAGATAGTAGTAATAATAGTAATAGCGGTTATTGTAATAGTTTCGACACAAGAAATGTTTGTGATAGTGATTATTATTATTATTATTATTATTATTATTATTATTATTATTATTATTATTATTATTAATACTTCTACAACTAGTAGTAGTTGTAGTAGTAGTAGTAATTGGTTACACAAATACAAGTGGTGGTATCGTAATAATGCTGTGTAGAATGGCCAATGGTCGAACGGTGGCGCGCCATCTGGCGCCTGCAATAGTGTATTAAATAATTGCTGAAGTATCAAAACCTATACACTACAGTGGTCGACGTGGATGAAAAGTCTGCGACTGTCTGCAAGGATGTGCCGATGTGTAGAGGGAGATTTTGTCCCACCGTTTCCCAATCATCCCTCCCTTGACTTTTCTTGTCTCATCGAATTCTCTCTCTCTCTCTCTCTCTCTCTCTCTCTCTCTCTCTCTCTCTCTCTCTCTTTACTTTTTTACTTTTTTTTATCTTTATAATTCTTCTTTTATCTTTCTGTCCTTCTCGCTAGTTCTCCCTTTCTCACTCTTTTTTTCTCTCTCTCTCCCCTATTTTTCTCACTCTTTATCCTTTCTTCCTTCACCCTCCTCTCTCTCTCTCTCTCTCTCTCTCTCTCTCTCTCTCTCTCTCTCTCATTTCTTCTCTTCCTTACTTTTTAGCAATCCCCCGCTTTCCTCTTATTGGAGTTTTAACAACGCAATCTTTTCTTCCTATTTTATTTTTATCCATTTTTTCTATCGATTCTTTAACTACGGGTTTTTCTTTATTTTTGACCACTTTCTGTTATTTGTTTCAATCAGTCTCTGTCAGTCAGATATTTTTCACTCTCTCTCCTTATCTCTTTTCAGCCACTATCGCTACGCTGTCTATTTAGCTGTCAGTCTCTCTGGCTATTTTGTCTATCCTGCATTCAGTCTCGCTCTCTCTCTCTCTCTCTCTCTCTCTCTCTCTCTATCTATCTATCTATCTATCTATCTATCTCTCTTTCCCTCTCTCTCTCCCTCTTTCCCTCTCTCTTTCTTTCCCTCTCTCTGCACGCACATACACGCACACACACACTGAGGGTGCGATGAGTAAATCGCCGCCATATTTTATATAATTTTAAAATTTTGCATGCGCAGTTTGTTTTTGATTTTGTCGACTGCAGAGTATAGTAGGGTCAGTTGGGCACCCTCTGTGATAAAAAGAGCACAATGACGGAATTCACTCCGCCAGAAAATTGGAAACCGCACACTGTACTGCTTTGCATTCTCGCTGGAAACTCTATGAACATTCCAGAGTGCTTAAGTGTCAATCTGATAACAGTGCAGAGGATTTGGAAAGATTTGGATGAGTCAAATGGTGATTACGAAGGTGTTTGAAGTGAACACTAGTAATAGCGACGTTATGCCTCCATTCAACTTCCCACAGGGCCTCAGACTGAACACGAACGCTTACGTCAAGTGCCTTGAGGAGGTAGTGCTGTCCTGGGTCATTAGTACTCTGCACGCAGTCATGGGTGTCAGACTCCACCACCCCTTAAATCTGTCTAGCTAATTCCAATTTAAACACGGAAACAAATCCAGAAAAGTTGCATGAGATTTCGAAATCGTCTGGTGAACCTAGTTGAAGTCGGTGGCGATCTTAATGAATAAATTTTATCTTTAGTATTTCAAGATTTTTTTAAAATATATCTGTTAAAATGAGATATCAGTGTGATTTTCATAATTTATGCATCGCACCCTGTATATTCCATTTAATTCATATATTTATAAATATAAATTTATATATGCACATCATATATATATATATATATATATATATGATGTGCATATATAAATTTATATATATATAATTGATCTTGTATATTTATAATTTATATGAAATTATATATTTATAAATATAAATGTATATATGTATTATTATAGTTTGTTATATTTATGGGTAAAAGTGCTCGATATAACGAATAATGAAGATTGCGTTCAAGCACGAAATTGTGTTGACAGCAATTGCAACCTATATATAGATAGATAGATAGATAGATAGATAGATAGATAGATAAAGAGCGAGAGAGAAGGTGAGAGAGAGCGCAACCTATATATATATATATATATATATATATATATATATATATATATATATATATATATATATATGTCAACTTATATCTGTACATGTATATATAGAGAGAGAGCAAGGCATATGTATTTATATAGCAACCTATATATATATAACACCAGATTGAAAAAATCCCTAAGGAGTGAGGATATCATAGTGGTGTCTCCTTTACGAAACATCATAGTCAGCATGACTCTTCTTAGTGAAGTGATAAACTTTTCTAGATTAATCATATATATATATATATATATATATATATATATATATATATATATATATTTAATAACATATAGGTTTATGGCCTGTTATATTTATAGGGTATCCGAAATATCCGAGATAGGTCCTATGTAAATATGAAAATATCCTGGAGAAGTGTTCAATCAGAAAACAAACTCTAGCTATCGGGTGTCCATGCTGCTAACATATATATATATATATATATATATATATATATATATATATATATATCAAGAAATAAAATTAAATGCAATATATATGTAGAAAAGTGAAAGAATAGATGGCTGTGGTTACATATATATGTGTGTGTGTGTGTGTGTGTGTGTGTGTGTGTGTTCTATTTAATTTGATCTCTCTTTATATATGTCTATATGTGCATGGCAACTGGATTACATGATCCAAATTAAACTTGTTGAGTCTCTCAGATATCAACGATGAAACACTCTTCTTATCTCATCACTATAAAAACGATGACACTTCTGAAAATATTTAAATTAGGATAGAGATATCTGTCTATCCAACTATCTGTTAGTGCCTATTCATGTCTATTTTTGTGTCTTCGCCTCTCCTTCCATGTGTGTGTGTGTGTGTGTGTGTGTGTGTGTGTGTGTGCATGCCTATTCATATGTCTGCCCCTTGTCTTCCCTTCTCTATGTATCTATACCTATTCATATATATATATATATATATATATATATATATATATATATGAATGTCATTGTCTTTCTGTTCCCCGTTTTTGTCTTTCTCTCCATCTCTCTTTATATATATATATATATATATATATATATATATATATATATGTATACTTATTCAAATCTATCTAACTATCCATGACTATTTATATCTATCTGTGTGTGTGTGTCTGTGTGTATCTGTGTGTCTGTGTGTATTTGTCCCTTCGTCTAAGTGTGTTTATGCGTATGTTGTAGATTTTTTAAGCAGAACAACTTGAGGAGTTTGTTGCTACAGTGTCTCTAACTCGATGGTTCATTATATTCATGTCATTAAGTCCCCCACCACACGCACAGGTTTCAAACAAAGAACAACCCTGTCCCATAAAATAGTTTAAACCTCACACAAATGTGTCTGCACGTATGCACGCCCTCACCTGTACCCACATCTCTAGATGTCTCTGCGCCTACGCGCATGCATGTAACATTCGGATCTACAGTACAGACGTGTGTGAATGTGCGTACGACTCCCCCTGTTCACGCATATACCCTTCTTGATGGAATATAAAAAAAAAACGTATTTATCTTTAAAACAAAGTCTCTTCGTTGGGTAATGAGAAAAGTAAAAAAAAAAAAAATAGAAAAAAAAAAAAAGAAATGATCTTTGCACTTTTTAGTGCTGTACGGATGATGTTTTATCAACACGCCGCTTCAAAGAAAGAATTTTACTTACATCACATAAAGTAAAATTCTTTCTTAGCAACTTATCCGCATGTAAAGTTTATTGGTGAACTAATTTAATTTGTAAAAATATTCACGTTAAACCGTGCAAAGGAGAAGGTTTTAAAAGGAAACAATCGAAAATTTACGAGTGGTGATGTTGGTAAAAGACAGACAAATGATTACCTTCTCTTTTTTAGTTGGTACAGGGAATTTAGATTATGTCTTTCTTTTTTTTCTTTCAATCTGTTCAAATATATCTATGTATGTTCATATCTATCTATCTATCTATCTATCTATCTATCTATCTATCTATCTATCTATCGCAGTCTATTCATATCTATCTATCTATCTATCTATCTATCTATCTATCTATCTATCGCAGTCTGTTCATATCTATCTATCTATCTATCTATCTATCTATCGCAGTCTATTCATATCTATCTATCTATCGCAGTCTATTCATATCTATCTATCTATCTATCTATCTATCTATCTATCTATCGCAGTCTGTTCATATCTATCTATCTATATATATATATATATATATATATATATATATATATCAGTATGTTCTTTTACTATCTATCTATCTATCTATCTATCTATCTATCTATCCAGTTCCCTAACATTGTGGCCTCACAGAAAATACGAGTTTGATTTTTAATCAGAAATTTGTCCGACACTACACTTAATAAATTTCAGGTTCTTTTTCTCTTACTTTCTTTCATTATGAAAATTTGTTGGTAATATTTTTTTAACTAAGGTAGTAATTTAATTTAGCAAGACAATCTCAGTGTTTAGATATCGACATTCATTTCCGCATGTATTAATCTCCTTTAAATACTTATAATGAAAATCATACCATGCTTAAAATCGTAACTAAAGAACTGAGGCTGGCAATGTACATGTATAGAATTCCGAAAATAATTTTCTACGTTGACGCAAAGACAGAAACTTTTAGAAGGGAACAAAAAACATGTGCGTTCCTTTACTTTCCTCAACTGAACAAGTTCAACATTGATGTTTTTATTGTGCAATTTTATGTTTCACAACAATTAATCATTTGTTTTAGCAAAAAAGTTATCACAAAAGGCAATTACTATGATTGTTACTTGTCTAAATAACAGCCTCTTTTAGTTCCTTCCGACTGCACATGTGTCTACACCTGGTTTCCATTTTTAAAAAGGCGCCTTTTTGTGTTCCTTTTATGTCTTCCTTTTCTTATTCGCTCAATGCGCGTTGATCACCTGTAGATTTCAAGAAGTGAAGTAAACTTTAATAATCGTTACTATAACGTTTAATATTTATTTAAGAAAAACAATATTTATTTATCTATTAATTTTTTTGCATATTTAACACCAACATCAATAAAAATGATTTGTTTTTTCTTTACAAGATAAAAAAAGGCGATCGAAGACGATTATCTTAAAATGAAAAAACATGTACTTCTCTAATCTTTGCGATTATGATCATTTTTGTGACTAACGATCCACTAGTAATTGAACTGTATTAACTTTACTACTAATTGTTACAGTCAACGCTAATGCATTTCATATATTAATGAGTAATACCGTTATATACAGAATAATGTAATCACGGACTTACTGAACCGAAAAATATTTCCCCAACGTGAAAATTATAAAAACAAAGCTAAGAAATAAATTTAAGTACAAAGTAGTCGTTAAGTTGCCAAGAAAATGATGATGATGAAGTTGGTGTCAACAATGATGATGATCGTTAATGTAATGTTAAAAATACGACTGTAATGACAAAATAATTTCGGAACTACTACTACTACTACTACTACTACTAATAATAATAATAATAATAATAATAATAATAATAATAATAATAATAATAGAGCCTTTCCAACACTAACTGACACAAGTGTTAGGTGTAAGCGAAAACAAAATTTAAAATATGGTCACTTGAAATATTTTAAGAATTCACGTTTTAGGATACGGTGTCGCTACACTTTTATCGTTGTTGTCATCATCATAATCATCACCATTATCTTCATCAACAACAGCAACAATAACACCAATAATAATAATGTGTTGTTGTTATGTGTTGGTTAACGTTCAACAATAACAAAAATAATAATAATAGTAACAATAACAAAAATAATATTGTACAATCAACATAACAAAGAATAAACTCCTAATCTTTGCAAAAAGAAATCCAAAGTTTGTTTGGCAATAATATCTTCCTAAAAATACTGCGTGTGGTTAGTCAATCAATTGCAATGGAGCCAGGAATAAGTCGAAGAGTATTAAGATGGATAATTAATAATAATTTTTATAAATAGTGAAACACTATCAATAACGAAAACCTATTATTACTGTTTTTGTTGTTGTTATTAATTCCTCGTCAGGTTTCCACACCAGTAATATTTGGTGGATTTCACTGGATATCAAGTGTCAACTAGACTTCTCTCCAATACTTCAACAACATCTTCATTCCTCACAGTTATTCATACCGATTTGTAGTAATACTGTATAATTGAATGAATGAACTTTTCAGACTTTTATTATTATTATTATTATTATTATTATTATTATTATTATTATATAAATAACGAGGTTTAGAAGTATAACAAGATTTTTTCAACTCATGATTTTAATTAATAGTAGTCAGTAGTATTACTACTACTACTACTAATAATAATGATAATAACAATCTTTGAAGTGTTAGTGAATATTAAAATGAAATAAAATAAAGATGAATTATTATTACTAATAATATCTAATAATATCTTAATGGCAGAATATTAATTTGTTCATTTTTAATGGAAAATAGAAGAAAAAAGAGAAAGACAACAACTAAGCATAGAATAGATAGATAGATAGATTGTCAGCTCTGTCACTGATACTGAGCGCTTTCAAATAAGTACCGCGAATATATATTATATAAATAATATAATATATATAACAAGTTGTATATATATATATATATATATATATATATGTGTGTGTGTGTGTGTGTGTGTGTGTGTGTGTGTGTGTGTGTGTGTGTGTGTGAAATGTGTATATATATATATATATATATATATACACACACACACACACACACACATATATAAATAAATATATATATATATATATATTTATTTATATATGTGTGTGAAATGTGTGTATATATATATATATATATATATATATATATATATAAGTATACATATGGATATACACACAAATACAAACACATATATAGGTATATTTCTGGTGTTAATAAAACAGTGCTCGATGTAGAACTATAAATTATCAAATATACATGCATATCCTACGTCTATCGCACGGCACATAGAATGGAACTATGGACGTAGAATTATATATATATATATATATATATATATATATATATATATATATATATATATATATATAAGAATAAGATGTAACAGCATTTTCAATAAAAACACCAACAATTAAGAAGGATAATTAATAACAGTTTTTGATGATAGGTGCAATGATGATGATGATGATGATGCTGGTATTGGTGTGGTGGTGGTAATGTAAGGGAAACTAAAGAAAAGCCACTTTTGGGGGTTTTCTAAAATATTCCTGACTTCGTTCAAACTTTTTTCACTTTCTTTTCTCTCTCTCTCTCCCTCGCTCTCTTTCACTTTCTCTGTCTGTCTGTCTCTCTTTCTTATCTTTTTCCATCAGCATGGACATTGTTTCAAATTTATCTTTCTTCATGCTGTTAATTAATTCTATTTTAATTACCCTTTCCCACTTTTATTTATTTATTTGTTTCTTAGAATTTTGTAATCAATTGAATAATTAATGGGTGAAACACATAAACATATAAATTAAGCGATTGAAATGTTTTCCAAGATCATTGTTTAGGAGATCAGTTTTATTAGACAAGAAGAGATTTTTTAACTCCAACAAAGGGAGATTATTTAATTAGTTTTTATTGGTGAAAATTTAAGTAGGCAAATTTCAAAGTTGAATGGAAACACACTTTTAATTAAAAAGAAGAAAAAAAAACTTTTACATCCGCCATATATTTAATAATCACGTAATATGAATTTACTGTTTATCGATTTTTAATAAAGTATATTGTATGCCAAGTATGTAATGCTTATTTTCATCTGCTTGCTGTTTGAATGGTTTCCTTCACAAGAAAAGAATAGAAGTTAAAGAAAATATCCCGGATGTTGGATATTACCCGATTATCGTGCATTCTACGGAATATTCTAGTTTTCTTTCGTTCGTCAGATAAGCTTAATTGAATTTATAGATATTTAATAAATATTAATTATTCAAACAAAAGTCAAATATAGAGAAATTGGGACAGAATACGGTATTGGTAAGAAGGACTATCTGCCTTATAAATAAACATTTCAAGGTCCAACTAGGGAATACACAACTTCAGCCTCCCTCCTCGCTCTCTCTCTCTCTCTCTCTCTCTCTCACTCACACACACACACACACACACACACACACTTTCTTTCTTATAAAGATCATTCGACACAGAACAAAGTTTAAAAAGTTAAAAATCTATTATTTATCTATGTAATGTCATGTGAATCTGTATCTATAAAGCGGTCACTAAGAAAATTTCGTCTTCATATGTATCGATATACCGTAGCACATATAAGTTTCGTCACATGAATTTCAACAAAAAGATCAAAATATTTTTTATTTTTATAAACTTTGTCGTCATTATTTTAGCTGCCAATTCTCTTACTGGGCATACCGATGTTTGCGTACATTGACATATGATATATACATGACTTATGAACGTATGTTGTGCTAAGATCAATGAAAAGTTTATCCTTTTTAACTTGCTTAAAGTTTTAACTTAGGAATGCGTCGTGTGTATTGAACTAAGTCAAAGTGCACTGGTGATGACAAGAAGGAGGTTCGTTTTGTTCACATTTTAAATTCAAGTTTTTCTTCGTTTTTTTTTTTTTTTTTTTTATGAGGTGGTTTTTGTTTTCTAGATGGTCAAATCACAGGCTGGCCACTTATCAGTCGAACTCTCACCTTGCAACTTTCTGCGCTAACCATTTACCGAAGACAGCATAAACCACAACAATTTCGACCGGATTAATACTTTTTTTACCATAACCACGCCAATAATAATAATAATAATAATAATAATAATAATAATTTTGTCATATAAAAACAACATACGAAGATAAACGTTTTTCGTGAAGTATTATTAACTATTTAATAATAGTTAAACAAAGTTTGATTATATCACAAGTTAGTGTGTGTGTGTGTATGTGAAAAAATCGAAAGCAGTTTGAGAGGCATCGCGTGCAAAAGTTGTTCTCTCTCTCTCTCTCTCTCTCTATCTCTCTATCTGAAAAACGCTCGTTGACAAAGTTTGTTCGAGTCAATAGAAAAAGGGATTTCGCCTTTATGTCGTCAATATTATGGAGATGTTTGGTCAGCGTTGAGAAACAGTGCAAAGAGCATCAAATACAAATACAAAAAAAAAATGTAGAGAGTGCACGTGGGTCAAAAAAGAAAGAAAATGCCAAACAAAACAAAACAAAAAGAAAGAAAGAAAGAAAGAAAGAGAGAGAAAGAAAGAAAGAAAAAGAAAGAAAGAAAGAAAGAAAGAAAGAAAAAGAAAGAAAGAAAGGCGTAAGTAAAAGAAAAGAAGTCGAAAAGCGTAAATAACATGCAGTAAAAGTAAATGCAAAAAAAATAATATCGAAAAAGAAAAAGAAAACACTATGAATTTAAAAAAAGAGAGAGATGTCTCCCCCCCACCACCTAAAATGGATTATTCCATTTGAACGGAAAAGGGGGAAAGGAAGGCGGAGTCACATCACGGTACATGCCATTTTTACCCGCAACAGGTAGAATGGAATATTTTGAAAAGTTTACTTACTTGTTGTTGCTGGTGGTCTATGGTCATGTCTTTGGGGGCAGTTTGAACCATATCCTCCTCTTCCTCATTGTCAGCCCCACCGGTACCTCCACCGGACCCTTGAACCCCTGACTGTTGGTTACCGCTGGAGGTCGGTGGTGTCCCTCCAACAGCTGCATCTCCTAATAAGTAGAGAACCCTTAGTTCATATTCGGTTAGATAAGAGCGAATCTGAGCCGAATCCTCTTCCCCCATTAAACCAACACTTCGGACCTCCATGGCCCTTTTTTTTGTCCGAGTTTTCATATCTTCCCATTTCTTTTTTACTTCTTCTACAGACCGGCCAACAGGGGAAACAGTGTTGACCAATTCAGCTATCTCTTGCCATGCTTTCATCTTCTTGGCGTTGGTCACGCTGTCCGTGAATTTGGCGTTGACCGTGGTCATTCTCTTGCCAATGCCCTCCATAATGGCCGAAACTTCACAGGCGGCAAAATTGCTCTTTCGTTTTTTCTTTTTCCTTCGCTGGACCTCCATATCTTTCGGCGGGGTTTCAGACGGCGCCACTTTGCTGCTGTTGCCTAAATACGGGTTCTTAAGTGCTGGTCGGGCACACCTAGATAGCGATTAGACCAAGATGTACACTCTTTTGTTGCGGTAAATCGTCGGCAACAGTTTTTAGAGGAATTTGATTTCAGTGTCGCTTTAACGGTCCGCTGTTTTTGTTTGTCGTTTTTTTTTTTTTCGTTCTTTTTTTTTTTTTTTTTTTTTTTTTTTCCTCAAAGCAATCGAAAAGTTTTAATCACTGGGCTTCCGTTGAACAATCCTCTCCCTATAAAGAGACCCTCCATGATAAAATATTGAGATGAAAACGAAATTGTCGATATTGCCGAACACGTGTTTTAGAAAGACGTAACTATGTTACTTAGAAAGTGGGGAAAATAACTGGAATAAGTCCCGTAAGCGACCCGTAACTATTGGTTGTGTTTTAGTAACGTTGACAAAAGGGAGTTAAGTAAAAGAAGGTCAGAGGTCGTTTAGTTAAGTGATTATTTCTGCATTGCTTAGATGATTTTTTTTTTTTTCTTTATCTATTTTTTCTGGTCGCAGACTTAATCCTGGAGACGATATTCGGAAACAGGTTTAGTCTTAGATAAAAAAAAAAAAAAAAAAAAAATACAGACTAAAAGAAACTGTTTTTTTTTTTTTTTTACTTATAGCCAAAGAAAAATAAACGTTCTACTTGGTTTACCAAAAATGGTAAGAAAGTTTGAATATAAATTTATATATTTTTCTGGTTTGCATGTTGTTTTGTGTGTGTGTTTTTGTTTTTGTAATTTTTTCCTTAAAAAAAAAAAATAAAAAAGAATAAGTGTTGAAAGTTTGTAAATGATAACTAATTCGCAAGTTATGGTAATAGGGTGGGGGGACGGAGCTCTCGGACGGAGAAATGACCTGAATAGATAGGGAGGTGGACGGACCGAAAGTAGGTGCTTACGGACGGACAGACTGACAGTGAGAAGGACGGAGAACTGTACGATCGGCTGGCTTTTACGTCGACAAATTCACAGCTACGCACATGCTAACGGTGGCACGCACTTGGCTCGTCGTTCGAAACGAGGCCCCTCCACCAGGCCTCGCGAGCAAGCCTTCTCGGTAAGATTAGTTGAATAGTGTACGCTACGGTGCTATAGTACAAGATGGGCAGCAGGCCGACAGAGAGTTTAAACAGCAGTAAGCGAAGAGAAAAGATGTTGGCTCGCCCACCGCTGCGTTCCACGCAAACTATACGCATCTACGGTTGGCAAATGCACAAGAGTAGAACAGTAGAAAAGCCGCTCCACACACACCGTGTATCTAGGTGCGTGTGTCTGGCTGAAGGCGTGTGTGCGTGTGTGCGCACGGCTTTATCGGCGTGTTAAATTTTAGAAGGAGTGTCCATGTGTACGGGTGGGTTTATACGCGTGGAGAGTGCGTGCATTCGCTATGTACCTGTACAGTGTACATCTATTTTTTTCTTTCTTTAATGACGAGTATATAACTGCAGCACGTGTTTTAACTACGCTTGTTTGATTAATCACCTAACTCACAACTGACTTTGCCTATATATGTCAGAGTTTCATTCTAGAACTACAGATCGTGAGTTTATGCGCCTTATTTTTTTATCTACCTATCTTCAGCATCATTCAAGTATTAAAAAAAATGAACAGGTCTAATAAAAAATGGAATTTACTTCGAGAACAAACATTCGAAAGTATATATGACACATGTGCACAAAATATCGATGCGTGATGGTATATAGTACGTGCTGTTACGTAAGCATACTTTTGGTTGGTTGACGAGGGTCTCTCACTTTGTGTTCGTGTGCGTGTGTATTCATTTTTTTGTACATTGTAGATCTATTTGCTATACGTGTCGTTGTCCTTAAGCAGTGTCTATTACCTTTGGTGTGTATATGTCTGGCAATATTGAATACAATGTGACAGTTATTCTCCTATCTCCGTGTGTGTGTATATGGATCAGTCACGACGCAACAAAATAAAAATTCGGGGGTCGGTATCAGATGCTAAAAGTCTAAGGGGGCTAAGTCGGATATGAAGTTTTAAAGAGTTCTGATTATTTTTATTTCTTTAAACGTTATAGTGACTAGTGGATATTCGTATTTGAAATAGGCGTCCCACAAACAACCGATACACATGAATAGACACTGTTTTTAAAACAATAAGAAAAATGGGACAGCTATTTCAAATATGAGTGTCCACACTATAATAATTTTTTACTTTTTTTTTGTTGAAATTAAACTGTCGGATGAAAAGCAATTCGATTATACACACACACACACACACACACACACACACACACACACACACACACACATACACACACACACACACACACACACTGCTGATCCTCTCATGAAATTAATGTTTTTTAATGAAAATCAATTTACTGCAAAATCTTTGTTTTGATTTAAAATAAGCAGCATTATTTTTTCTATTATTTTTCTTTCTTTATTTTTCTTTCATTATTATTTTTGTTACGTTTTGTTTGCATTAATTTTCTTAAACGAAACCTAGACAATTCCCGCGTATAAGACAGAAGTTTTTAGAGAAGCTCATATTTCGAAAGAAAAAAAGAAAAGTTTTCTTATTAATTTTGAAAATTAATAAAACTAACGGTTTTAGATAAATTATTAGTTTTTAATGTAAAATACATTAAATGTAGAACACATCGGCGTAGGGGAAAATGTAGTAAAAGACTGGCTAACAGTAACACTGAATATCCTAGACCTAGTTAATCAAAGGTGATTTTCTAAGCGCCACTTAGATGTGGCACAAGGTTGAAAGTATGGGTTATCCAGTAAGAATCGAATTCACTAAGTTGTAGTAGGTTCTAGCGAGACAAGCTTCTGTGCACCATGTCGAGGTGTACAGAAAAATTATTACAGTTTGAGTTCACTCATAAGAAGAAGAGGAAGTTCGTCTTTCTTTTGTTTAGTTTTCAGTTCCAGCTAAAGTACCGAGCCTGAAGCTCCTACGTGCCCACCCCCATAGCGTTCTCGTTGCGGATGTGTCCATATACACGTGTGTCATTGATGATATTTATTCAGTAAATACTGATATTTACCGGTATATATTTATATAAAATTGCGTTTACTTCTCAGTTGGATCCTGTAAAAATCATTACATGGAGAGTCGTATTTAAAAACATTATCAAACTTTAAAAGTGTTGGTGTTTACGTCAGTTTATGTCATGTGTAGTGTTGGTAAAAAAAAATATTTTTCTAAAAATTCACCATACGTCTATCCATGTGCATAAAACACAAGTAAGTCGATGTAAAAATTCACCTAATCTTTCAAAAGTTCTCAGAATTGAAAATGCCGAAATTATTTTTAAAATTTATTTTACAACTCAACCAAACATGGAAACGAATTTTTAGATATGTTTTTTGCAACAATAACAAATAAATAATAAAAATTAATAGAATAAAATAATTCACAAAAATGGCAACGAATTTAATTTTATTGTTATTTTATTTATTTATTTATTTATTTATTTTTGTATTTGTCCGTATTTGTTGACGTTCAGATTTTATCATGTCTCGCTGATTTGATTTTAGCTTTACGTCCAGCATTGTTGTGTATCTGATATCAGTAGAACAATGAGACAAACATACGTGTCGTGTGTTTTCGGTACACGAATCGATATGGTCGCATGTGGATATCTCGGGCGAAGTCTCTCTCTAGCGTTCGCACGCGCTTCTCTGCGTGCGTGCGTGCGTGTGCGCGCAGGCGCATTAGTTACGGTGTCAGATGCTAAGCGCACGTGCATTTACGAGTTTCTCATAAGGTTTTAAATGCAAAATATGTGTATGTTTATGTCATTAACTCTTCTCTCTGAGCGCAAATAATATGAACAGACTGAGATAGATAGATAGATAGATAGATAGATAGATAGATAGATAGATAGATAGATAGATAAAATTCACTATTTTTGTCTTTTCTTTGGGTTTTTTACGGAGAATATATCCACTCGTCAGGAGAATTATAAAATTAATAATATCATTTTCTTGTTTATTACGACTAATGAATGCACTATTTGATTCGATCACTATAATCGTAATGACAGTTTGCCTTTAAAAAACATTTTTTTAATATTCTGGTCGATATTTTTCTTATTTAGAGATATGAACAGACTGTAAGATAGATAGATAGATAGATAGATAGATAGATAGATAGATAGATAGATAGATATGAACAGACTGCGATAGATAGATAGATAGATAGATAGATAGA
>JBBBDQ010000954.1:3965000-4076094 GCA_037127315.1 Ascarosepion bandense | reverse complement strand
TATTATTATTATTATTATTATTATTATTTGAAAAACACAACTTCAAGCAAAGTAGTTTAACGCTAGAGTGGAGGGTTTGTTGCTAATTCCTCTCGTGTTTTACAGGAGATATGGCCGATTTTTACAATTTTGATCCAGCTGTAAATCCAGTAAAAATTTAGGATTTATGTTCTGATGCAATAGACATCGGCTCGGGATGAGAAATCGGAGAACCGAGTTCGAATGTCACTTGAATTCATTGCATTTAATTACGCGCAAATTCCCTTCGGTAAGATATGAATCCATCTCTTCTCCTTCCAGGTATTGGTTGAATAGCAGAAGAGATTGGGTTCTACAGACTCGGATGTCTTGTCTACCGCAGAAAGAAATGGAAACTCACTTCTATCTAATTAGTCATGGATCAAAAGCAACCTAATTACTCAAGCGTGTATCACGTATGGCACTTAACTGAGCGAAAATCAGCTGCATTATATTAAATCGAATTATTATATTACGAAAATGTGTTTTTTATTTAGGATTATTTATTTTTACTTTAGTAATATTCTCCTTGACACTACATTCAAGTCCTTCCGCTGATTAGCCAGTCTGTTAAGTGTCAACGAAGGCGAAAGAATACAATCTGTCCTGCTATTCAACCCATATCTGGAGGAAGAAGAGATCTTTTCATACTTTTCTCAAGGGTATTTCTAGGCAAGGAATTCAACAAGAATTCTAATTCGGTTACCCGATTTTTTCAGATCATGCCGATATCCACTGCACCACCTAGGTACGGCTCTGAATAAAATATCACCCTGTCAATCATTGTCATCGCAATCGTCTGGCATTGCTTTTTATCGTCTATTACTACGAATAAGAGCAATTATAAGTATTTTTATATATTTTATTGTTTCGAACTATTGTTCTCATCTTGGTTAATAAAGATCAGGCACGGGCAACCCTTTTTTAAAGCAGTGGGCTGCATAATCTCTGGTTCATCACAAAGCGGACCGTACTACTAAAAACATTCACGGTAATTTTTCGTAGTAGGTACATCAGCTACTTTCACTGCAGAAGACCATATGCGTAAGATCACACCTTAGAAATGGTAAGTAGGTTTTATTTTGTTTAGAAAATATATTTTACTATTAAAGAAATAGAATCTTGGTGTTGTATTATCACTGATGACAGTGTAATTATCACATGTCACAGCAGGATTTACTTCTAATTTATTCATTTGAAAATAAAAATATTTCTTCTTTAGAGAAAAATTCTTATGAATGTTTCCTGTTTCAAAAGCAAAATATGTTTTCCTTAATGAAAATCGCCAGTGATAAAAAATGCTGGCAACATGAACTTTCACAAATATTACAAAATTCAAGGAACATTTTACTTTATCATTATTTATGTATGAGAGAGTGTATGAGTGAACAAGTGATGACGAAACAATGCAAAGAAAATTTTAATAAATGTTATTTTCTTTATGAAATTAAGCGTGCCCTTCAGAAAGACCAAACACGCCGCATGTGGACCGCGGGCCGCTGTTTGCTCATGTTTGGCTATAGGTGTTATTATAGACACAACGTTTCCACTAAGTACCTTCTGGCTATTATCAGGTTCCCATTGATATGGGATATCTGTTGATTATTGAGTTATTTTTCTTTGTGATGTCAGTTATTGTTAGTTTCCTGCTGAAACGGCGTTTCACTATCTGATCCAGGAATGGTAATACATGTATAACCAACTCCCATATCTATACACCACCAAAAGTCGTTAGCGGTGCATTTTGGATAATTTTGTATTCAGTATTGTTTCCTTATGATGGCAAGTTTGTAACACTTTTCATAATTTTATATTTCATTTCTGAGATGAGTAATTGTTTAATATTTTTGAAGATCACCAGAGGGTACTGTAATAACATCTATAACAACTAAGGCGAGAAAAATAGTTCGAAATAATTACAAATATAATTCTCATCTCAGAAAAGAAATAATATTTTTTTTGTTTATTAATGTTAACACATTATTTATTATTGTAATAAGTGGTAGCAAATTCTTAGTTAAAATTGATTAGGTTATGTCTTCTAGCCCAAACCAAATAACTCATTTTTAAACTTCCAGGCAGCTCTTTTTGAAGTCATAAAAACTATTTGGTTTTATGTCTATTCGTAGCCGAGTACATCTTTACCCGTGTTGGTTTTTGGATTAGTTCTGGGTCTTTAAACGTTTCTCATTTGTTATTTGTTGACGTGAGTTTGTCATTGCTTATTCCGTCGCTTGATCTGATCTTAAATTGGCAATACTTGCAATTCAGTTTGTGGTTTTCTGCTTTCTCTTTTATTTTTTATATCTTCACTTTGTCTCTAAGGTTTATGATTGTTTAATGACTGACTTCAGTTACCTTCGCTGCTGTCTTCCTCATAATTGTTCAACTCTTGCCCAGAGTTCAAATACTGATTAATTCACAACACCCTTTTTTTTCTTTTTTTCTTTTTCTCTATTTATACAATCTCTAAAGTGCAAGAACTTCGGTATTGATTTTCCACTCCCTTGAAAATGTTTCTTGAATCTTGTGTTTTCTCTTTTAACGAAACGAAACTCTTGGTTTTACGCTTATAACTGTATTATGTAGTAGAAATTTTTCACTTTTTAATTTTTTTCGCTTAGTTTTTTACAAATTCAGTTTTACGACTGTAAACATTATATTTAGAGCATGCAGGTTTTTGAGCAGACGCTATTTATTATTATTTGATCGTCTTCGATTCCTAGATGCTTTGGTTGGCTGATGATGGTCTTATCGTAACTCATATTCATATCTTAGAGACATCATTTTCCTCAGGTCATGAGTTGCTCTAAGTAGAGCTGCTATCTACACGCTCCCAATTATTTCAGATATTACCATGAACTCCCGCTATTTAGAAAGATTCCCAGAAATAGTTTCGAGCCTGCCAACCACAATAGGGACAAGCTAAGCTGTAGCTTGGTACATTTCTTTGATTTGCCGTACTGGGTCTTGGCACCACTTTATTGTCGTATGCTCTTAGTTGCGTTAACTTGGGTTATCATTATTGCCAATGATGATCATATCTGAAGGTACCACAGTGTCTATTCATGGCTACTCTTATTCCCAAATGTGATAGCAGGGCAATTGCAGTCCAAGTGCTTGTCAGTCAAGTTTTTCGTATTCAAAAACACCTTCACTTACTCGTTCTCGGCTATTGTCGGTGGTGAATGCTCGGATCACTTCTCTGTGCAATCGAAATAATAACTGCAGCATAGTTCCAAATATATTCTGAGTGTTACTTTGTCATATAATTTTTGTGCCTTTTGTCTGTAATTTTTTCGTGCCAGCTGAATGCAACGACAAATTATTAGCTGCCTATTTTCAGTAATTTTCCTACACAGCTTTGCACAATGTCATTCAGCTGTCAGTAGAGAGCCAGATAAAATTTCTTCTTAAAGCCTCCTCTGACGCTGCACATTCCTTCGGTTTCCTAAGCTTCCCTCATGATTTTAGATCTGTCACATACTGGTTTCTTGAGCAAATGTTCAATGTAAGGCTTTCTCCTTCGATGCTCTGACTTTTCATTATATATTTTCTTCCAACGGGCACTCTCAACGTGATGTAATGGTTAACAAGCTTGTCTCGATAGATAAATTGCGACTTAATAGTGAATACTATCTTCAGTGGGTGTTTCATATTTTCGACTCTTTGCCACATCCAAGCAACGATTAGAAACTCGCCATCGGAAATCTCTACGTGGTGTAATGGCTAGCAAGCTTGTTTCGATAAATCAATTACGATTGAATAGTGAGTTCGATCCTCACTCGGTGTCCTATAACATTGACCTAGGCTACCCTTAGAAAACCATCATATTATCTCTTCGTGTAATCCACCAACCTTACTGTCTCCGTCATGACCTTTTCATTCAGCAAACTTCTTAGCATTCATCTATGGTTATTTTGTCAGTTTTCACAGAAGGAATTATATTCTGATGTTATCCACTCTTCTACCCCTGGCAAAACTATTCCGCTCTTTTTTCGGGGTAGCTAAAGCATGATTATATTAGTCATGAAATGTAAACATCTGTCCATTATTATTATTATCAAAAACAATGTTTTCTTTTCAAACGGACGTATCGACTGAAGATAATCTTTTTATAAGAACTGATGTCAGATTTTTAAAAGAAATTGGTTAATTCCTTTATAATTATATCCAATTTTTGCAATCTGCTAGATTACCGATTGTAGTTAAAATTATAGATGATAGTTCAAATTTGGATTATAATTCAAATTATGGATAATATTTAAAATGGGAGATTATGGTTCAAACTGCGGTTTGAAACTGAATAATGGAACTAGCAGAGACAACGATTTAAATTTTTTAGTGAGAAAATTTCATTTTTAATGCACATTTTGTACTTTTTTTCTCACATGTATCCTAACTCAACCAGGCAATGTATAGAATCAGAAATCCTTGAACATAAGGAAAATATTTACAAAGATCGATCAAATCACTGCATTTATGTCGATACAACTACAGAACAATTAATAAAGAGTTTGAAGTTTTCTTAAAATACTAGTATCATAAAATATGTGTTTTCTTCATCTCCTATGAAAAAAAATGGCAAATAAAGCGCGTAAAAGTGAAATCTTTGAATCTAATAAAAATCAAGAAATAATTCATTCGAATAATATAGAAATTATTTCTCTAGGTCTTGTTTAATTTTCCCGAAAATATATTTATGCTTCGTTGATTTCGCTAAAGTTGAAATCACTTTCTGGTTGATTGATACATCTACATGTTCGCTGTTTTCGTATGAGTAAGAAATAATTGATTCCTTGTCATGGGTATTCGGTATAATTGTTAATTAGCTAATTATTCAATATCACTAACACGTTCTCTGGCTACAGATTTTCTTAATATTAGATAATAAGATGATTGCCAGCTGTTTCATGATTAGTAAAATATTGTAATCAATAATAATTAATAATTAATTATTTAACTAATTTTTAATCTATCTTGTCGGATTATTCAACCAAACCTGTCTACTAACATCCGCTTGATGGTGAATCAAACTTTCTCTTTCTTTTGCTCTCTTATCCATAGTATCTAGTAGGTAGAAGACATTGTCAAGTTTTATTACGCGGAGGCACTACCCAGGCAGGAAGACCGTTTCCTTAATTTCACCCAACCACGTGGTGCGTCCCCTTTGGGGAGACACTCGCTGGGCATGTCGAATATTTGATTTCCTCTAAGAACACCCCCCCACACACACATTACCATTAAATCTATAAATATTTTTCTATTTTTCATATCTGTAGACATACAAAATCTTTCTTCATTTTCTGAGCTATGATCATAGGTATATAAAAATATATGTATAAAAGTTATCCACGTGTTGAATTTATTTTTTTACCGTGATGTTTAGCCTCTACAAGGCCTAATAATAAATTAAGGTACAGGCTTAAGGTATAGGCTCAGTTTAAAAAAATATGTCGGCAAGAAGACAGTTAATTCTAGACTTCAACCGGCAAAAATTGTTTTGATTGAGGAAGCATTCTCTCGTGAGTCGGTTTCACAATGCACCGGTTCGTGGGAAAAAGTGGCTCGAGCGGAACTTACATCTCAGCAATGGAACACGAAAGGAACGAGGACGGTTTGCTACAATGTGTGTGGTACGGCATTAGCCGTGAAGGTTAGAATTGGTAGAACTAATGAATGTAATTCGTCTGAACACTTTTCATGAAAACAGTCATAGAGTAACGAGAGGCTTGTAGGAAAGGGGTTGCATGCTGGAACAATTTATTTGAAAGTTTTCGACACTTGCCAATACAAATTTCTAACACTTGTCCGCAAAAAACTACTACTGCTACTATTATTATTGTCGAGTTTACTGTTGTTCACATTTTGATGCGTTGTCTATATGCAACATCGAATAACATTGTTGGCAAAAACTGTATGTCTCAAAGCGTTTATTGCTAAATACAATTGAGATATTTCAGCGCATGCGCATCTGTCCTCAGATTGATCGCTTCGTAATTTTTCTTACACACATTGTTTGCACAATGCACGAACATCATTACGTGAGATGTTTGTTTCAGTCTGCTGGCATCAAATGCGAACGATGTTTTCGTAAATTGATATTTTTACAACGATACGTACAATTATTGCTGCAATAAACAAATACCTACACTCTCTAATCATTTCGTGCAGACCGGTACATTCGTCGTTCGTTCAAGCGCCTAATTCATGAGAAACGATTACTGACTGTACCAATGTATGTACATCCGTACATTGCTTCCTTTCGTGCGTGTATATCCATACGTCCTTATTAAATATGTAAACAAACCAGATAAATTATCAAGAATTGAAAGAGAAAGAAAAAAAGAAGAAAGATTTTAAAAGAAAACATAAACAATTCGAACAACAAAAAAGTCTGGGTTCGTATTCTCTCATTAATTACTTCTCTCTTGTCTCGCCAAGTGAGTTGCCCACGGAAACATCAGCCTGATTATCAATTATGTACATTAGTTAGTTGCTTTTGTTTGTTCAACTACATTATCACATCTTTCTCAGCGCTGTTGTTGCTACTGCTTCTCCTTATTCTGCTGTTGTTGGCCGTTCCAGCATAGAAACAGACCGTTGTATTAGCAAAAGAGATGACGATGTATACTACAATGCCGCCGCCGCCGCCGCCGCTGGCAGAATGGTGGTGGTGGTGGTGATGGTGCAAGATTAGAGAAAGGAGTGGTGACGATGGCGCCATTGATGGTAGGAACGGCTTTGGTGGTGGTAATGCTGATTCCAAGAGTCTGTTTTCGTTGTAAGTGACTTGGTGATTGATTGTTCCTAGTCTTTCTTTCTAGTTTTATAAAAACCTCAGATGCGGTGTGGGTGAGCGGGAATGGTGAGAGACCCGACGCATGGAGATTTATATATATATATATATATATATATATATATATATATATATATATATATATATATACTACAATGTCTGGGAGAATTCTGACTTTCAAAGGGAAAAAATTTAGAAAAATTGATTACGTTATTTTAGTTCCTTTCCTTTTCATTTGGTAGATAAGTGATCAATGTTCGAGTCCCAATGAAGCCACAATTTCATCGTCTGCACATGGCCGGAAATTGAAAGATATTTCTTCACAATAGTATAAATAAACTTAAATTAGTAACTATAATTTAACACAGTAACTATCATTTATTTATGTGTCTTCCTTGCAGTTTCTATTGAAATTGTCTAAAGGAAAATATCAAAATGTCTCGTGTATGTTTCAATTAGATTTTCATTTTTATGTAGTTATTGCATCATCTTTTATATGGCAATGAATTCTGAACAGCTTCCTCGCATATAAAGGAAATATTTGAATTGATAGACGTGATTCTACCGACTGATGCTGTTAATCGTGTTAAGTAAGTCATCAAGACATTATGTGAAAAGTTCACCGCCATCGATTCTTCACGAGATAAGCTCACCACCATCAATTCACAGCGAGAAAAGTTCGCCGCCATCAATTTCCGCGAGGAAATATCGTTGCAATTAATTCACATCGAGGAAAGTTAATTGTGAGAAAAGTTCAGCGTGGGAGAATTTCACCGTAAAAGGATAAAAATTAAACCATTTTTAATGGGTTCTAATTTTATTGATCAATATTTAGAAATTTTTGGATTGCATTAACAAGGGACATAGGCTAACTAAAGTCATAAATGATTGGAGAAGCGCCTAAAAAACAATTAAAGCCTATGTTGATTCCGCTGGGCGAATTCGATGATTCGTCCTAAATTACAACCAATCGAATTGTTTCTCTGACTTCATGAGAGGGATAGCACATAATCAGCAATTAAGTTCGGTTCCAAAGACTACTGGAGACGCTGCAAAAAAGAGTTGAACAACAGCAAACCCTTCATCCCTCCTTTAATCAATAAATTTGAGATCCTCACAGCATCAGTGGACAAGGCCGAATGCTTTGTTCGCAGATTCTTCAACAACTCTACATATAGTATTTACATTATTATTTGTCCTCATCTTTGTTGCCATTTGTACGACGTTTCGGCCGTTGTACTCTCCGGCCTTCTTCAGGAATTTCGTACCGAGCCCTTTATTACAATGTGTTCTTAAGGACACATGGCCCATTGGATATAGACGTTGGTTAGTTCCTGTGACTTGACCCAAAGAGTTGTGAGTTCAATACCAGGCTACAACAGTGGTGAACAAGTAACTTACAGGGTTAGAGGGAGATAACTCATGACTACCAAAAGAGGCACTACTAAGCAAGGAATGTAATTACTCAGTGATTCTGTGTCTCTTTCACTAACATACGCGGTATCCGCACTAACTTTTATAGCGTAGACTCATTCCTCCAAACTAACTCACCTGATATCTTAGCCCTATGTGAAACTAACCTTGACCCTTCTATCCCCTCCTCTGAGTTTTGTGTTCCTGGTTACCTTCTCCTCTTCAGGAAGGACTCCAATGTCCATATGCATGGGCTTGGTGTATATGTCAGCGAACACCTCTCCCTAGCTAGAGTGACATCTCTTGACTCCCTGGACCGGTTTTTCATGTGCTTCCGTCTCTCACTTCTAAGCTCAGTGAGCTATCTCTTCTTCCTCTACCGCTCCCCCTCCTCCTCTGACTGTTCAGTATTTGACAGCATCTCTGACAATATCGACAAGGCCATTTCTACTCACCCATCTGCCCATATCTTCGTGTTTGGTGACTTTAACGCCCACCACACTAAGTGGCGGAAAACTCTGTCACCGACCCTGCTGGTGTCCACACCATTAATTTTTCAATCTCCCAATCCTTTACGCAAGTGGTGGACTTCCCCACGCGCTTCTCCAATAGCCCTAAAGGAAGGGACTCTCTACTAGACCTCTGCTTCACTTCCATCCCAAATTCTTGCACCACCAGACAGCTCTGCCCTCTCGGAAATTCTGACCACGCCGTAGTTTCTGTCAACATCTCGTTCCACTCCACCCCTACCCAAGAAACCCAGACCAACAGAATATCCTACTGCTATCAAAGAGCAGACTGGGATTCGTTCCGTGACTTCCTCTGCGACGTCCCTTAAACAATGTTTTTAGTCTTCCCGTCGAAGACTGTGCATCAGAGATCTCCTCTTGGGTTAAGGCTGGCATCGATGCTTTCATCCCTGCCAGGAAATTTCAGCTTAAATCCCATTCGACTCCCTGGTTTTCGCCCGCTTGCTGGGTTGCCATTGCCCACCGGAATCACTTCTTCTGGCTTTATCGTAGTCGGACCAAAACAGGCGCCTTTTCGCCTCAGCTCGTAATAAGTGTAAAAAGATACATAACGAAGCTAAGATGCTGTTTGCTGCCAGAATGAAGCAAATCATAGCATCCTCTAAGTTCGGCGCCAAAGACTACTGGCGCCTCTGTAAAAGCGTGCTTAACAAGAGTAAGTCCTCAACACCCCCACTAATCAACGAACAAGGCTGAATGCTTTGCCCGTAGATTCTCGACCAACTCGTGTCTGGATTCGTCTGGAGTCTATACACCCGACTTCCCACCTAGAACAGAGGCCCAATTGAATGACGTCCACATCACGCCCTCGCTGATTTCTAACATAATCTCAAAACTTGACCCTCACAAATCGAATGGTGGGGACGGAATCCCAATCATAGTCTTGAAGAAATGTGCCCCTGAACTCCCCTCTGTCCTTTCTAAGCTCTACAACCTCTGTCTATCTTCCTCCTGCTTTCCTGCCTGTTGGAAGTCTTCTTCTGTGGTTCCAATATTTAAGAAGACTGGTGAACCCTCGGACCCCGCAAATTACCGTCCTATCAGCCTTCTTCCGATCTTTGGCAAAGTGTTCGAAGCCATTATCAACGCCGATGTCGTTCAGCATCTCACAGCCCACAGGCTACTCTCGGACAAGCAATATGGCTTCACCAGGTCTACTGCTGATATGCTAACGACCATCACCAAGTATATATACCAAGCTCTCGAATGGTGAAGCCCGAACCGTCGCCTTGGATATCTCTAAAGCGTTCAACAGGGTATGGCATGCCGGCCTTCTGCGGAAACTGCAAAGCTACGGCATAACTGGACTTTTGTTGGTCCTAATCCAGTCGTTCCTCTCTAATCGCACTCTGAAGGTGGTATTAAACGGACATGCCTCTCAGAACTATCCTACAAACGCGGGTGTCCCCCAAGGCTCTATCCTAGGTCCTACGCTCTTTCTAATCTACATCAATGATCTCCCCGATGCCATAACATCCCAAGTAGGCATGTACGCCGATGACACTACAGTTTACTCTCGATCAAAAATCTGGTGTTGGTGACAAGGCGAACCTCGCTGCCGAGCTTGAAAAGGACCTCCAATATGTGGTGGATTGGGGTAAGAAATGGCTCGTAAAATTCAATTCTTCCAAAACGAAGCTGCTGTCAATTAACCACCACAGACAACCGCACCTCCCTCCTATTAGCATGGAACAGGCTTGCCTCCCAGAGAGTAAAACCCTACGCCTGCTTGGCCTGACACTCTCAGCGGACCTCAAGTGGAATTACTACGTCTAATCTATTGCTAAATTCGCTGCTATGAAAGTCGGCTCTCTGTGCAGGGCACGGAAATTCTTTCCGTCTGAATCTATCCTGCACATATATAAATCTACCGTTCGCCCGTGTATCGAATACTGCTGCTACATCTGGTCGGATGCCCCTGCTATTCTCCTCGGGGTTCTTGACAAAATACAGTCACTCTCTCACCGGCGTGACGTGGCTTCCCTGTGCCTCTTCTATAAGTACTTTCAGGGCTTCTGCTCGGATGAACTTAAATCACTGGTGCCCCCTAGGTGTGAATTTGCACGAGATACTAGATTGGCAATAGGTCCCACCCTTATACAGTGAAACCGACAAAATGTAACCTCATTTCTACTCCAACAGCTTCTTTTCTCGCACTTCCAGCCTGTGGAATTCCCTTCCGTGTGCTTGCTTCCCCGACGGCTACAACCTCCAAGAGTTTAAATGTAAGGTCAATAGACACCTCCTAACACACTAATTCGCACCCATTCTCTCCAACACTCTCCCTATGTACCTCATAACTCGTATATCACCCTCACTCTGACATTTCCTATACCCAATCGCTCTGTGTAAACCTCTGCGCTATAGTGGCGGTAGACTGCCTTGCTTGGGGTGATATGATTAAAAAATAAATAAAAATAAATAAAATAAAAATAAATAAAGGGTTCGGTTCGAAATTCCTAGCACCTGAAGAAAGCCGGAGCGTACAACGACCGAAACGTCGTACAAATAGCAACAACAATGAGAACAATACTCTGAATAATGTAAATATTGTAAATACTACCTCATCTCAGAAATGTAAACACACTTCACATATGATTCGTCTGGAGTATCCGTACGTGACTCTAGAACTAAGGCTCAACTGATAAACGTTTACATAACCGCCTCTCTGGTCTCTAATATAATTTCAAAACTTGACCCACATAAGACGAGCGGTAGTGAAGGTATCCCGGTCATTGTCTTGAAGAAATGTGCCCCTGAATTCTCCTCTATCCGCTCTAAAATTCTATAATTACTGCCTCTACGCTTCTTGCTTTCCTGCCTGTTGAAAGTTCTCTTCTGTGGTACATGTATTTAAGAACACTGGAGAACACTCGGGCGCCTCTAATTATCGCCCTATCAGCCTCCTACCGATTTTCGGCAAAGTGTTCGAGGCTATCATCAATGCTAAAATAGTTTAACATCTCACCGCCTATAACCTACTCTTCGACAGACAGTACGGATTCCTCTTCGCCAGGTCTACTGCAGATATGCTAACGACCATCATCGGGTCCATATACCGGGATCTCGAGAAAAACGGTGAATCTCGTGCTGTTGCCCTGGATATCTCCAAATCATTTGATAGAGTCTGGCACACTAGCCTTTTGCGCAAGCGATAAAGCGATGGTATCACTGGTCGCTTGTTTGATTCTATCTTATCGTTTCTATCAAATCGCCTAAAGAAGGTCGTCTTGAATGGGCATACCTCCCGATCCTACCACACGAGCGCGATTGTCGACCAGGGCGCTATTCCAAGTCCGACGCTCATTTTGATCTCATCAACGATCTCTGTAGTTGAATCAAATCCCAAGTAGGCATTTACTTCCGACTCAATAATCAGTTGCTGCTGATTATGAAAAGTAACTCCAATCTGTGGTTGACTGGTGTAAGAAATGGCTCGTAAATTGTAATGCTTTCAAAACGAAGCTGTTATGCGTTAACCACCATAGACAGTCTATTCCGCCCACCTCCATCAGTATGAATCAAGCTATTCACCCTGAAAGCAATACACTGCGCCTTCTCGACCTCACCTTCTCAGACGACCCCAAGTGGAACGACTACATTGAATCAATAGCTAAATCTACTGCTAGGTAGGTTGGGTCCGTGTTTCGTGCCAGGAATTTTTTTCTCGCCTGAATCCATCTTACACATATACAAATCAACCATTCACCCATGCATTGAATACTACTGTCATATTTGGTCGGACCTCCCTGCTATTTATCTCTGGGTTCTCGACAGGATCTAGAGAAGAACCTGCAATGTGATCGATTCCGACTTGGCAGATCGACTCCAGTCGCTTTCTCATCGACGAGATGTAGCTTCCCTTTGTCTCTTCTAGAAATATTTTTACGGCTTCTGCTCCGACGAGCTTAACTCCCTTGTGAGCTCTCTACATGAATTTACTCGAGCAACGAAACTGGCAATTAGGTCCCACCCTTTTACAGCCAAAACAACCAAATGAACTCTTCTCTTCTGCTCTACTGGCTTTTTTTCTCGAATTCCCCACTCGTGGAACTCCCTTCTGTATACTTACTTCCCTGATAGCTACAATGCAACATCAATTGTCATCTCTTATCCCTTGACTCCCATCCTTCTCTTATCCTTTTCGTGAAATCCGCTGTAGCTTTTTCTTCTCCCTTTTCACTCTACTCTCACGCAACTCTCTTCGCACCAGTATTCCCATCCTTCTCTTAACCATTCTCTGACACCCACTGCAACCCGTTCCTCTTTCTCTTCATTCTCCTCTTATGTAATCTTTTACTCTCTTCTTATGTAGGCCCCCGCGCTCCAGTGACAGCATTGCCTTGCTTGGAGTTAAATGATTATAAAAAACGGAAACCTAATAAAATAATTTAATTTAAAACGCATAATATCAATTATTATAAAACTAAAATTTTAATTATTAAATTAGTTAAAGCGCATAACATAAGTTATTAGAAACCAAGTTTTAATTATCAAATTAATTAAATTAAAAAAATCGGAAATAATATTGGTTTTATGCCATTTCGATCTTACTGGTGAATTGTTATTTTTTGACGATGAGGTTAGAAGTTTGAAATTTTGTGTAATAGATGATTAATTTTTTTTTTTTTTAAGTCAACAGAAGTTTCCTATTATCGGCTGATGTTTCGAAGTGAGGATTTGTTATGATAGAAAATATTAATGTTATTGTTTTTCCCGTATGTTTGTTGTTGCTATTCGTTACATCACTCAGAACAACTGACCCTACTATACTTTGAAGTCGACAAAATCAAAAACAAAGCGCATGCGCAAATGAAAAATATGAAAAATGATGACAATTTATCCATCGCATCCTCTGTCTTTCTCTCTCTCTCTCTCTCTCTCTCTCTCTCTCTCTCTCATATATATATATATATATATATATATATATATATATGTGTGTGTATCACCGGTCAGGATTACTGCTCGCGACCAGGACGTTCATCGACAGCAAGGCATATGAGAGACGCATTGGGTAAATTGTCGCCATTATATATATATATATATATATATATATATATATATATATTATTTTTATTATTATTCTTAATTCGGAAACGACATGCTCGGGATTCAGGCTGGAACCTACAATACGAACATTTCAGAGTGTTTAGGTGTCAAATTGAGGACAGTGCATCGGATTCGGAAAAAGGTGAATTAGTCTAATAGTGATTTCAAAGGTATTGTCGAATTTGCTGGTGAGGACTTCAGACTCAACACAGAGACCGACATCAAGAGCTTTGAAAAAGTATTTCTGCCCTGGTTAAAAAGGGTGGCTGCTGGAAGATCCTATGTCTGGCAACATTAGCAGAAGAACCAAATCATGTCTGCGAGACAGATTTTGCAACTGCATCACTCCTTACATCTAGCTGCCTAACTTCCTCGCCTGCAGCCCACTTGATTATTATGTGTGAAGCGCAGTTGAGCGAGAAACCCAACAAAACTCCTTGTAAAATCAAACATGGACTGAAGGCAAGGATTATAGCAGAATTCATAAACTTAAACAAGGGACGAATCCAGAAGCTTTCGGAATCTTCTGGAGGTTGAAACCAATGACGATTTTGTTGAGTAAATTTACTCTTTAGTATTTTAAGATATTTTTGCGGAATTCTGGTAAATATAACTGTCAAAATAATTTGTCAGTATTATTTTCATTTTTGTATAATTTAAACGACAATTTATCCAACTCTCTCTCTCTCTCTCTATCTATATATATATATATATATATATATATATATATATATATATGTATTAATCATTTCAACCCAAGAAAGGCGATAATGCGACTAGGACCCAGAGGTTTCCAGGGAATGAAAGAAAATGTGAAGATTTTAGTGAAGAGAGGTGGGGGAAAGGGAAAATAGAAAATGGCAAGCAAGCAAGAAATCGGATGAATGTTCCCCAGACGTGCGAAAGAAGAAGCTGTTAGAATAGAGGTGATTGTTGTATCTAGCAAATTCAGTTGTAAAACGGTGAGACTTAGTTACCAATCAGGTAGCACGCTTAAATCATGCACCAAATAAAAAAGCTCTTCAGAAGAGTTGCCATGAAAATATTTGTCGAAAAGCCAAAGGGAAACTACGTCACTTTAATGAGAAAATAATTGTCCCTGGTTAAGATCGATTTATATGTTGCGTTCAAGCTTGAAATAAACTGTTACCATTCGCTGCTGACTGAGTCACTTGCATATAAATAAAAGAGATCCCATTAATGTTAATTGTTAAAAATTAAATACTAAAACTGATACAGCCAGAGGGATCAATATAAATAAAATATAAAACAATTTAATTACAGAACTAATATGTATTTTTGCATATAAAAAATTAGAAATTTATGATCGTTTTTTGTTTTCATAATTTTTATTTCATAATTTTTTGGTAAATTTTCTTACTATTTTTTATAATTGTTTTCATAAACTGTGAAACCGGCGAGCCGAGTTCGAATTCCAGTTGAATCCATTGTATTCACTTACGCGCAAATACCCTTGGGAAAGGTATTAATCCGTCTCTTCCTTCCAGTTATGGGTTAAATAGCAGGACAGATTGGGTTCTATAGCCTTGGTCGGCAACCAGTCTACCGCAGAAAGCAATGGCAACCTACTGCGGGATAATCTTCTGCCCAGTCAGTCATGTCTCTTTCGAGACATGATCGCTTAAGCGTGTATCACGTATGGCACTTAACTGACTGATATTTGTTTTATCCAAAATACTGTAAAAATATTAAAGCAAAAATTTGACAAAAATATCATCAGCCTACAACAAAAAAAAAAAAACAATAAAAAACAACGACCAATACAACTTACTAACTAAATAATCAAAACTTATCTCGAAATGTAATTCTGGAAACAAATTTTTAATACGTTACTTAAAAATTGAAAACTAAAAACGAATATGATGTAAAATAGCATAGAAAAAATGCAAATATATGCACTATATGTAAAGCAAATAAAGTAACCTACTTTAGACAAAGCCAACATTTTAAACTAACCAAATAAAATAGCGAAGGGCTAAGAAAAGAAAATAAAACAAAAAAGTCTATATAAAATAAAGTATTTAATAAATAAAGTAACAAACTACGAATGGCTACAAGTAAATGTAATAATGATAATCAACAAAAAATTAAGTAATCAATAATAAATAATGAGTAAAATCTTAACGATTAACATTATTTAAAAAAGCCACAAATAACCGCATTCGGATCCGCAGTTATTTCTACGCAATAACTCCTAGAATAATTTTAAACATAACCGTTACCGCCCAACCAATAACCCTCAGGATAATACAATAGCCCTACTATCTATAATGCACCACTGACTAGCATATATAAATAGTCGAGTCAAAAGAGAATAGACCTGGCCTGAAGATTGCGTTGAAGCATGAAACAAACTGTTACTGCTTGATATTGACCTTTGTGTACACTTTGATGTTTACATAGGTTTTATGTCGTATATTGATCATTTTTATTCATAAATAAAGCATACCTTCGAATTATATTTCCATCATATATATATGTGAGCGTGTGTGTGTGCGTTACATTTTATTACGAAAGGATATTTTTGATAAAATAGTTATTGGCTAACCAATATTGTCGAAAATTACAGAATATACCCACATTTATTAGCAACATTAGCAGCAAAACTTACTGAGTTGGTTTTAGCTACTTTAGCTACTTTTAGCTACTTTAGCTACTTTTAGCTACTTTAGCTACTTTAGCTACTTTTAGCTACTTTAGCTACTTTAGCTACTTTTAGCTACTTTAGCTACTAATCTTTATCCTTATTAACAATTCTTGCTTAAAATTTGTAGCGGGGTGTCAGATTTTATGCAAACAAATTAAGTGGAGAATAAATTAATATTTTTTAATCATTTCACCCCAAGCAAAGCAAGAAACCACTAAGATGCAAGGTGTTACTGAGTTTTATAGAATATAAAAAAAAAACACTTTTACAGCTAAAGTAAACAATAAAAGAATTCAGAAGACAATTGATAATGACTAAAATTGCATTTTGAATGGTCTGAGTTAACTGGGAAGCAAGAAGCTGAAAGAGAGTTCCACAAGCATGAAGTGCGATAAAAGAAACTTTTAGCATAGAACTTACGGTTGCAGCTAGCCATTTCTCCTGTAGAATGGTGAAACTTTGCCGCCAATCTAGTACTATCTTCAAATTCATAAAGCCTACGTACAAAGGGAAGCCATATGACGTCAGTATCAATGTGTGAATGTATATGTATGAAACCGAGATGCCAGCTCAGGACCATTAACATTGAAAATTCCTTTTTGGATGTTATAAAGAATCCCTAAATATCTACCAGGAGTACCAGACCAGACTAGACCAGACCAGACCAAATGTGACAGCAATATTTAAAGCAAGGACGAATTATAGACTTATAAATATTTAAGATATATACTAGCAAAAATAATTGTATAGCGCAAACCCAGTAATTAAGAAGGCAAGATTGCTTACTGGTGGGTTTTTAAGAAATATATTACAGTCAAACATGAGGACATAACAACACCGAAAAATAACATTCTTGAAAATGGCCTGTGAAGAGGCTGAAAGCGCTTGAAAAGTCGAAAATTATGGAACATTTTACATTTCTTATCTCCAGCAAAAGAAAACACATAAGAATACTGAAAAAATTCAATAAAATCTTCCATGTCGGTCGTTTTTAACGAAACATGTTTAAGTGAAAAATTGCTGCCCTAATACACACACACACACACATATATATATAGTCATCCGTAGACAGATCTGTTTTGCTGTATCACAGCTCATCAGTACGGTTAGATATCCGATTGCTTTTACCCAGGCTTGAAATCCGACCGTATTGGCGTCGGCGATTCTACCTCTGATCTATGAGCGCTCGGTAGAAGGAGGCAGACTTTTAGCGTATGACGTATCATGCACCAGTAGTTGGAGTGCTCTAATTCATTACTGAATGAGCGATGCGTAGATGCTGGGGTAGCTACAGTTTTTTCAAAGTCTACCATTCTTCCAGAGTGCTCAATCAGGGAGTGAGAGCGTAAAAAAGAAAATCAGCTCTTAAATATATGTTTTTTGCGCCCAGGTTCTTACATGTCACCTTTCTTGAGATAACTTCTATTATCACAATGTGAGATACCTAATACTGATGATTGCATAACACACGAAACTCCCAGTTGTGCCTAAAACTTATGATAATATGTATATTTATTAATATATACATTTTACTCTGTTATACAGCATTGATGAACACTACTGTATTAACACCTGATTAATATTTATATATTGATGTGTATCGGCGCGTATACACACACACACACACACACACACATATATATATATATATATATATATATACCTTTTTACCTTTTTACCGATATATATATATATATATATATATATATATATATATATTTGGTTATATATATATATATATATATATATATATATATATATATATATTAATATAAGTTTCATTGAATAATATAGACAAGTTCTGTCTATTTATTTTGTGTAAGATCCTTTCGTATGATCTGATTAGTTTGATAGTGTTGTCATGGAAAGACGACAGGAAATTGCAATAATTGTTGATTTTTTTATCAGGTCTAAGCTTTCCTAAAAAAAACTCATAAACACTAATATCTCTCCGACAGACACCAACAAAAGAATTAAATTTATCATATATTACGCTAAATCCACAACATCCAACTCAATCGTCCGCAACGACTCCTCCCCCACCGTTAGCGATTTGCAAATAAACAATGTAGTGTATAAATTCAAATGCCCCTTTCGAGAATGTGTCTCTAACAAACTAAATAATACCTACATTGGACATACTACTAACTCGCTCTCGCGGAGGCTTACATTGCACTTAAATGAAAATTCTAACATATTCCGACATTTAAAACACCACGGCTATCAACACACACTTCTTAGGAAAACACTTGTCGAAAATACGTATATTCTTTGACAAGAAAATAATAAACGAAAACTTAAAATTCTAGAAGCTATCTACATCAAACAGTTTAAACCTAGCCTAAATAAAATAAATTTCGACACCTACACTAACATACTTCAATGCCTATAATCGACGGGAGAGGTCATAGTTATTATACTTACCCCCTACACCATAGTAGTAGCAGTTCCCAGACCAATCCCCTCATGCCACTATACTCTCATTTAACCAAAAACCCACTACCACCATTCCTTCTCGGCCTGCAGCCACGTGCGACGCAAAAAATGGTCCTGTTTAATTTTCTTTGTATAACTCTACTCTGTTTAATTTTCTCTGTATAACTCCACCCTATTAATAATTTAAATGTTCTATGTTCACTGAATATTAAATGTTCATCCTTTGATAATGGCTTATGTAAGCCGAAAGCTTAGACCTGATAAAAAAATCAACAATTATTGCAATTTCCTGTCGTCTTTCCATGACAACACTATCACGCTAATCAGATCATACGAAAGGATCTTACACAAAATAAATAGACAGAACTTGTCTATATTATTCAATGAAACCTGTATTAATAAAAAATGCTGCCAAAATACACACACACACTATATATATATCCTTCGGATATATGGATTTATACACAATAATGAATATTTAAATATTTTCGAACGAATTAAAGAATGAAATCAGTTTATTCTAAAAAGGTTTAATTTGTAAATAATTTCCGTCAGCATTTGTTTCATTTTTTTTTTTTTGAATAGTGTTTAACTCTATTCAAATTTATACTTAATAATCTCTTTTTTTAGAACAATTACTACTTTTAAGAACTTTTTTTAATTTTATTTTCCTGCAAATATGATTCTTCATAAACAAATAAATGGTAATCATATCGATCAAAGGTGGAACTTTCAAGCAAACCATCCTGCATATGTGAGTTTTCGGGTTATCGTAGGTATCGTGACAAAAATGTTTCTCCTGTGAATGGTATGGACTACATGTTTCTGGACAAAAAACTACACAATTTCAAGCTTCCTTCCTCTTCGATTATTTTTAATCAATTCACCCCAAGCAACGCAGGAATCGCCACAAGGACGCAGGGAGTTACAATGAGTGAAAAGACTGGACACATGGAATCAGGGAAAGGATAAAATATGTACGGGATTCAAGAAGATAGAATATGGTGATTGACGCTGCATTTAAATTTTATGAAGTAGTAGCTACCATGGAAACAAGTAAACGGAAGAGAGTTCTACAGGCAGAGAGTACGAGAAAAGAAAATGTTGGAATAGAAGTGGCGGTTATATTTAACTATTTCAACGGTAAAAGGGTGGGACCTAGATGGCAATCTAGTAGCACGCTTAAATTCATATGGTCTAGACACCAGGGCAAACAGCTCGTCAGAACAGTTGCTATGAAAATATTTATAGAAAAGACAGAGGGAATTTATGTCACGTCGGTGAGAAAGTGACTGATTCGAGAAGCCAAACCTGGATCGATTATATTACAGATCCTTCTTAGGATTTTGGCTAGAACCTTGATATGAATAGCAGGAGCAACCGACCAATTATGGTAACAACATTCAATGCTCGGGCGAATGGTAAGCTTACAAATGTGCAAGATGGATTCTGACGAGAAAAATGTTCTGGCACGGCACAGTGACCCGGTTTTTCTAGCAGTAGATGCAGCTATTAATTCAATGTAGTCGTTCAACTTTAGGTCGGTTGAGAAAGTGACGCCAAGGAGGCGAAGTGTGTTGCTCTCAAGGTGACTAGCATAAACCATACTGATGGCGAGCAGGAAAGTTTATCTATTGCAGTTAAAGGAGAATAGATTTGTTTTGGAGGCATTCAAATTCACAATTCCCGCCTCATTTAACTACTGGTTGGAGGTCCGTTTCAAGAAAAACAATTATTTATTTATTACCAATCAGTGATATCCGCGCTTTCATAGAAAACCTCGGCAGTAATGTGATAATATCAAAGCACAGAAAACAGTATCAGAAAATTGAGTTCAGCTGAAGCAGTTTGTATGAATTATACCCTTGGGAAAAGGCAGGAACCTATCTCTCCCTGTGCTCTGTCACATAATATCTTCATAAAATATCACGTCGCTATGAGATCAAGATGAAAATAATTAGTAAGTAAGTACTTGAAAATCCATCTCATTCGAAATCCGATCAATATATACATAGCCTAGTACAGATAAAAGCTTAATTCTGACTTGAAATTGTCACTTTATAAAACATTTGAATAAATTAATCACCATTTTTCATTATTAAGCTACAGATTTATTGGCTTGCTTACGTATATTAAGTTGCTGATATTCTTGGCTTTTTTGTCTTCGATCAGGTTCTTTTAAGGCTTCTTAGTATGACGACATCTCTTTCTCCTTCTTCATACCAGAAGAACTTTCCATGCCATTTTTAAGTGATAGAGTTGCCAGGTCCACGTCCAACCAGTTTTAACTTCAGTTATCTTTCTCGTGTTACTAAGCAAAACTAGAAAAGACACTCGGTCTAGTGATTTAACTCGTAGTTGTATCTCTTTCAGCGACATTTGTGCGACTTTAAACGCAACGAACTCAGTTGGAATTTGAACTTGACAAATCGATTGTACTTTTCGCGCCAATAAGCGCTAAGCTACGCGTATATCGATGACGACATCATGGCACGTGAGAAATGAAACAAGTGTTAGATGTCGTCATCGAATACTTGCTTTATTTCCCACTTTTCATAATTAGATTAGATGTTCTTGCATGGATTGCATGAGCTTTTTGCCGAACAAATTACTTTCTAGCTCATCTACAAAAGCCTCTACTCGCATATAATCCTTACCTTGAAAAAAAAAAACTTTTAAAAAAAACTTTTTCACAAGTTATCAGTTTATTCTGCGACTGACACCTCTTCCTCCTCATCCGAGCTAAAATTTGTATATATTTATCTGTAAGGTCGGTGTTTGAAACCACGTAAAAAGTTTGTATTTCCAATGCTATTATTTTTTTTAAGACAAGCAGACATATCCTCTGTGTTTCACGCAATGCAATAATCCGATCTAGAATTTCTCATCGCATTTAGTTTGCGACATACAATGATCAGATTAATAAATATCCCAATCTGTTCGTCTTTGCTACATTCTGTCGTGATGTTTTGTTTGGATTTGGAATATTCGAAACATTTGTCACATGTCACCGTTGATTGTGATTCATTTTTTTGTCTCTTACTTTTTCAACCATACCAAATGGTATTTCGTTTTCATCCGCTTTTCTTCAGCTTTACTGGATCAGTTGTATAAAATTCTACAGTTTTACCCCAACCTTTTACCTCGGCTGTCGTTTTCTCGTTATTAATAAAGTGTCGTCTGTTTTGTTAGTGAAGAGAAGTCAAAACAGCAATAACAATAACAAATGGCAACAACATGTAAAGAAAACTTAATTTGGAAATAATTTCTATCGGTCATAAGTTTTATTATCGAAAAGGTACAACTTTTTTCAAAATTATTCTTAACAATCTCTCATTTCAGAACAATTACATTTTAAACGCCTTATTTAATATTATTTACGTGTGACATTCATTGATAATAGTAGATGCCTCTGTCATTGGCTGTGTTGTGAAAATGACTGCACCTGTGTTGTTGTTGTTGTTGTTGTTTTTCTTTTTTCATCGTTACACCTCAGACAAGGCGGTACCGCCACTGATGCGCAGGGGGCTACATAAGAGTAAAAGTTTAGGCAGGAAGAAAGTGAAGAGAAAGACAAACCAGTTACAGGTGGTATCAGAGAAAGGGCAAGAGAAAGATGGGAACACAGGTGTGAAGACAGTTGCGAAGGTAGAGAGAAAGGAAAAGAACATGATATACGGGATGATGTAGAAAGGACTGGAGTCAAGTGGATAAGAGATGGGAAATATTGCATTTAAATTCCTGGCGGTTGTAGCCGTCAGGAAATCAAATATTTGGAAGGGAGTTCCACAGGCGGGAAGTGCAAGAAAAAAGTTGCTGGAGTAGAATTGTCGCCTGCATTTGGTTGATCTAACTGTAAATGGATGGAACCTTGTTGCCAGCCTGGTTTCACGAGTAAATTCTTGTGGAGAGGGCACCAGTGACTTAAGTTCGTCGGAGCAGAAGCCATGAAAATATTTGTAGAAGAGACAGAGAGAAAGTGGTTGGAGTCGAGCTGCCAAGACGGGATCTATTACATTACAGATTCTCCTTTGGAGCCTGTTGAGAACACTGAGATGAACAGCAGGGGCGCCTGACCAGATATGACAGCAGTATTCTATGCACGGACGGATGGTTGTTGTTGTTGTTGTTGTTCTTCTTCTTCTTCTTCTTCTTCTTCTTCTTCTTCTTCTTCTTCTTCTTCTTCTTCTATGTGTCATGTCTCTTCAGGACGTTGGTGAGCATGGTTTTTCACAATTTCCTGTCCTTTGTAGCTCTAAATAACTTTGCTGGTGTATCAAATTTTCCATACACCCTTTCCTTGTTATGTACGCCACAAATTTCAACTGTCTCTCTCTCCCTGATGTTAAGTATAAGTATCCATTGTCTCTAGAACTTTGTCGTTTCTCCCATGTTATTCCCAGCACTCTCTGTAGATCCACATTTCTGTTGCTTCAAGTCTCTTCTTAATCTGTGATGAAATTGACCAGCATTCACTGCCACAGAGAAAGACTGATAATGCATAATCTTACCTTTGGTTTAAATGCTCTTTTCATCGTTTTTAACGATTTTATCTGTTTCTTAATACTTTGCACAACTTTTGGAAGGCATCTATTACTAATCTTCTTCTATGTGCCGTCTACATCTCCCTATCTCTAGTCGCACTTAACACGCTTTCTATTATTACCACTCGCAAACCCCGCTTCATTTGGTCAAGCCTATCAAGTATGTTACGCGTTGCTTTCCCCTATCTCTCTTTTCCTCTATCTAACCTGTGAGTATCAGATTCTCTAAGCACTCCTACCTCATTACATGTCCCAGGAACTTCAGCTGTCTTTTCCTTATGTCAAGTATTAGTTTTCTTTTCTTTTCCATCCTTTCTAAAACCTCATCGTTGCTCACATGTTTGGCCCATGATATCCTCAGCATCCTTCTGTGGGACCACATCTTCCCTTCATCTTTGGTGAGATTGTCTAGAATTCACTGGTACATTGAAAAACAGACATTACATAACAATCCAATACTCTCTTCTTTGTTTCCATCAAAATTTTCCTGTCTCTTAATACTCTATTCAGCTTCTGGAATGGAATCCTTCGACATGCCAATTCGCCTTTGGATCTCAGTGTCGCACTTTACGTGCTTTGTAAGAGCACTTCCCAGGTATTTAAATTTCTGTACCTGCTTGATTTTAGTAAACCCAGTCTGTAGTTGATATTCTGGGCTCTTCTTTTTAGTCATGACCATGCATTCAGTTTTCTTGTAGTTTATATGTAGTCATTTCTTTCCACTTTCTTCAGCTACCTTCTGTAAGAGGCTTTGTAGTTTTCTTCCCGTGTCTGCTATCAGCACTATATCATCTGCGTATTTTATATTGCTTAGATTGTGGCCGCGAATGAAGAATCCTGGCATGACTTTTAGGGCTCTCAGAATTGTCTCATTGTAGAGGTTGAATAGATCTGGTGAGAAGACACTGTCTTACCCACTTTCTATATTTGTATATATACTGAACTGGTTTCCTGCCCGTATGCAGGCGGTTTGCTGCCAGTAGAGGTTTTTGATTACTTTCCCGATTGTGTCTAGGATGCCGAGCATCTCTATCAAGTTTTTGGAGCGTACTTTACCGAATTAAGTTGCGTAGTCTATGATATGCAGGTACACGTCCTTCTGCATTTGTATTGCTCTTTCTGATAACATTTTAAGCATAAATATCGCGTTCCTTGTTACTTTGTCCTTTACGAAACTGCACTGTTCTTGTCCTACCTCTAGATTGATTCGCCTGCACGCTCTATTCATCAGGATTCGGATGATGAGTTTTGTTATGCGATTCATTAAGCTGATTGCTCAATAGAGTCGACATTCCTTTGCGTGGCTTTTTACGCAGTGCTATGAAAATTGATCTGCTTAGGTGTTCTGGTATATCTGGTATGGAGGCAAGCTCTCCATACAGAAGGCCATTTAGGATACGGTTGATATGGCTTAGCCAGTGGAGTCTGCGCTGTTTAAGGAGTATGAACATCGATGAATGGACAGACCTGAGAGAGACAGGACCTCAGTGTTAGACACCTTGTCTTCCCATGGGATTCCCAATATGCGGCGGATACTTCTCACGTGGAAGGTGTTCAGATGGATCTCTTGCATGGTGTACATGGTCCATGTCTCACTGCCGTATAGCAGTGTGCTGATGACAGGCGTTGTATACTGCCATCTTTATTTTCACTGTCAGCTTGAAGTTGGTCCAAACACGTGTTGTGAGGCGCGCAAGCGTTGTGGCTGGATTCCCAATTCTCTTGTCGAATTCTATGTTCAGGGAGAGGTTGTCAGTGATGGTAGAGCCAAGGTAGGCAAAATGATGGACCGCATACAGCTCATTGTCATTGATAGTGATGACCGGTGGTGCTGCAGTACCTTGACCCAGGACGCGTTTTTTCAAGCTAATGATCAGCCTAGTCTCTGCATGCCTGAGAAAAATGATCCATCAGTGATTGAAGTGCACGCTTGGTGTGGGGTGCTAACGCCGTATCATCAACAAACAACATGTCTCTGATAATGACTTTTTGTTCTTTGGTCCTGGCTCTAAAACTTGGGCAAGATTGAAAAGCCTGCCGTCTGATTTCGTCTGCACGTAAATGCCTTCCCATGACGTGCCGAATGCGTGCTTCAGAAGCAGCGCGAAGAAGATTCCCAGGAGAGTGGGAGCGAGAACACAACCCTGTTTGACCCCGCTGCAAATGATGAAGGACTCCGACGTGCTGCCGTTGAACTGCACAGTATTCCGCATGTCGTAATGAAAGGACTCAATCAAGCTCTGCAGCTTGGGTGGGTAGTCAATCTTGGACAGGATTATGAAGAGGTCCTCCCTGCTAACGAAGTCGAACGCCTTGGTAAGATCAATGAAAGCAACGTACAGGAGCATCTGCTGTTCCCTGTACTCCTCCTGGAGCTGACGGAGAGAGAAAATCATGTCTACTGTTGATCGTTCTGGTCGGAAGCCGCACTATGACTCTGGGTAAAAACATTTAAGTTTCTGCAGACGGAACAAGATAACCCGAGCAAAGACTTTGCCCACGACGCAGAAGAGAGTGTAATTGTTACAGTTGCTTCACTAGCCTTTGTTCTTGTAGAGGGTGATGATCGTAGCGTTCCTCATGTCTTGTGGTACAGCGCCTTCTTTAAAGCACTGGCAGGGAACTTCGTGGAGAGGAAATAGTAGGGTAGTCTTGCAGTGCTTGATAAGATCAGGGGGAACTCTATCACTACCTGGGGCCTTTCTTTCCCTGTGGCCAAGCTGTTGATGACTTCGCTGAGTTCCTCTATCGTCGACTCAGTGTCAAGCTCTTCTAGGCACTCAATGGCATCAAAGTTTGCAGTTGTTGCAACATTCATTTGGGAGTAGAGGTTGGAATATTGTCCAATCCATCTCTCTATCTGTTGTCTTTTGTGTGTGATGACTACCTCAGTAGATTTGAAGGGAGCTGTCTTGTTCTGCACTGGTCCCATTGTTGTCTTGAGGCCCTCATGCATTCCTCTGATATTCTCTACGATTGCTTCTGTCTGAATTTTTTCACTGAGTTCTATCCAGTATTCTTTGGTGCAGCGTCTGGCAGTCTGCTGAGCTTTGCTCCTGGCAGCCCGAAGGATCTGTAGGCTTTTTTCATTGGGTGACCGCTTGTACTCAGTCCTCCGTTAGAGCGTCGCACTTGGCTTTAATGATGCGAGTCATCTCGGATGACTTTGACTCAAACCAGTCATGTGACTTTGATGTATTTCTCCCAAAGGTAGCCAAAGCAGTGCGATGCATGGGGTTCCGTAAAGTAGCCCACTTCTTTGTGGTAGTGTCCTCAGTTTGTGAGGTTTTCAATTCGCTCTCACACCTCTCAGCAAACTGCTCCACAAGGTTCAGTTGTCTAATCTTGTTGATATCAATGCGAGAGAATCCTTGCTTCTTGCCATGATGTAACCTGCTTGACTGGAGCTTGATCTTGCAGCACACTAGGGAGTGGTCTGTATCACAATCCTCACTGTGATAAGAGCGAGAGTGAAGAACGTTCTTAATGGCCGTTCGTCTGACAAGAATTAAATCCAACTGGTACCAGTGCTCTGAGAATACGTGTGGCCAAGAGATCGTGTACTGGGGCTTAGTCTTGAAAAAGGTACTGGTTAAGCACAGGTTGTGGTATGTACATAGCTCCAGTAGTCTCTGGCTATTGTTGTTCATCTTGCCGACACCAAACTGTCCAAGGCACGAGGACCACGAATCGAGATCGGCACCCACTCTGGCATAAATGTAGCCCAGGAGAACAAGCTCTTCCTTGTTTGGGATGGTGCTGATGATGACGGCAAGCTTGTCGTAGAACACGTTCTTGGAGTCCGGTATGGCAAAGAGCGTCGGAGCATACACACTAACGATTGTAATGGGACCTTGAGGTGGAGAGTGAGAAGTCACTCAGAACCGTTACTAACTGGTTTAACCATATCCAGGAGGCTGTTCCCAACTACGAAGCCCACACCGTTTTAGTGAGGTTCATTCGGTCTCTTTCCCTACAAGCAGACATGTAGTCCCTCTCCTTTAATGATCCAGAGTCTGCTAGACGTGTTCAGTGCAGTGTAGCTATGTCCAAATAAAGTTTCTTGAGATCGTCATTGATAACTGCAGTTTCCATGGAGTCACTGATATCCTGGAGTTCTTCAGATAGGCCGGTCAGCATAGACCAGACGTTCCAAGAGCCAAGTTTTAGATCTGGTTTCCTTTGAGATTCCTTCTTTCCTGGTGCAAATGTTACGGCCCAGTTATCGAATGTCTCCTAATCTCTGTGCACCTAATGAAGAAGGCAGATCGTGGCGGGACAACACCTTACTTGCTAGGGGCTGCCCAGCTTGAGGCGCGCGGTAGCTGTCCAGTGGGATTAGTGAATCTCTCCCACCGACATGAACGACTCATGGAACTGTGTCCTAAGCCAATTAAGCAGTAGCTTATAACCGGTAGCTGTCGTTCCCCTTGTTGTGTCCCACCCATGTATCACGTCCCCCCTCTCCACGTCACTAATTAGACCAAAGGAACGACAAAGTCGTTACAATTTGGGACCAATGCCGTCGCAGAAGTTGCCAGAACTCATTGAATACAACGGCGAACTGCCCTTGGGACTCCGACTTCGGATTTTACCTAGAGATTTACTCCCGAAGCCTTTTTCATGACTGGATATGGCCGCAAAGCAGCAAATGTTTAAAATAAGGGTTTTCCTTCCCCTAGGTGATGAGCTACACCTGCTCGAGAAACTGGTTATGAGGCGCCAGGGATCCGCCTTTCACCTCTTCTCCTATCTGTAAAAGTAGTTCCGCAACAAGCACGCCATGAGCTGGACTTGTCAGTAGGTATTTGAACAAGCATGACAGGGAGCATTATATATATATATATATATATATATATATATATATATATATATATATATATATATATGGAGACGTGGTTGAAATTGCAACGAGAAAGAAGTGTTTCAGAAGGTCTTGAAAATGGAATAAAAAAATCAGTAATTCAGAAAAATATGAGGAACAACAAAATAAAAAAGGAAAAATGGAAGTTGAATAAAAAAATAGAAGAAAGAACAAAATAGAATGAAGAAAAAATGGAGAATTGGGGGTAAACGAAACGAGGAGGAAAGGAGAAGAGAAAATGGAAAGAAATGGAAAAGAGAAGGAAAAATGGAAGGAAAATAAAAAAATGAAAACATAAGCATAAGTGTCTTATTTAACCCATAGTTGGAGAGAGACGAGTAGAATTTATACCATTTCCAAGATTATTTGCCTGGAAGCAAATGTAATCAACTCGACTTGTAGAATTCTCATTCCTCGCTGCTATCTACCGAATGGAAATAATTGTCGTTAAACCTTTTATTGTATATATTATAATAGTTTTAATATAAACGATTTTACGTTAATTTAATTGTTTGCAAAACAAAAAAAGTAATTGTCTAGCGGTTCAGCGCCATCCGGGGATATTCAACCGATTCACATTTTTAATAAAAAGTTTTAAACTTCGTATTTTTTTAATGTACCATGCTCCCTTCAGGGTGTTGGCGCTCCACATTTTCCTGTTCTTTATAGATCTAAATGTTGTCTTCATGTTATTTCTCCTAATATCTATTCTGCCAAAAATTTACATAAGTTTGTTAGGTAGGTTATATTTTGTTTTCTTTAGTTCCCTTGCCTTCAATATATCCAGTGAGTGTCAAATTGTCCGAACCCTCTTTTCCCATTAAGCGCACGAGGAATTTTAACTGTCTCTTTTTAATTTAAAAGGGATATTTAACCGATTCACAATTAAAAAAATATAATGATATTTAATTTTTTTTCTATGAGCCATAAATCTTAGTAAATGTTGACTTTATGCTTGTTCTCTTAAACCCTATTCTACCAAATATTTACATAAGCTTATTAGGTAAGGTGCTTTCTGTTTTTCTCTGTTTCTCTTGCCTTCAAAATGCTCTTTAAGTGTCAACCTTCCCAAGCCCTCTTCCGTCATTATGTGCACGATAAATTTCGGCTGTCTCTTTATGATTTGAAGTGTAAGGGTCCTTTTTACTTCCATTTTCTATAAAACTTCATCATAGCTCCCATGTTTAATCTGTGGTATTCTCAGCACCCTTCTGTAGAATCAAATTTCTATTACCTCAAGTCGCTTCTTCATTTGTGAGGAGATTGCCCAACATTCACTGCCATATAAAAAGACTTATATTACGTAACAGTTCAATAGTCTTTTCTTCGTTTCTAGCGAAATTACGTTTTTAATAAAAACCGTTTTAGAAGTAACTTGATACGACTCTACTGAAATGTACTGCTCGAGTCTTGTCCGCCGTCACCAACATCCTTCTATGGTTAGAACATGAAAAGATTTCCTTTTGAAATCAAAGGTTTCTTACAGACTTCAGAATGTATATTGACGCCGTAGCCTTTAGCACGTGCGCGTGCGCCTAGAAATGTAAATTTATCGTTAATGGGCTTTCTATTCGGACATCCCCCTTCATTCCTCGATCATTCATTGCTAGTTAGGCATTATTGATACTGCACTCTGAGCTTTATACATCAATGCATGCATACACACGCACACACATGTACATATGTATATATTACCACGATGTGTGTTCACCTCATATACATGCGTACATTATATAAAGAGGTGTATGTGTGTGTCAGCGCGCGTGAGTGTGCATTTCTTTCATACGATGTGTGAGTGATCCAATTTGTATATATATATATATATATATATGTGTGTGTGTGTGTGTGTGTGTGTGTGTGTGTGTGTGTGTGTGTGTGTGTGTGTGTGTAATGTGTGTGTCCGCGTATATATAATGCATGGTTGTAACGAGAATCATAAGATGATTTCAAAGGCGGTTAAAAATGAAATCGTGATTTTGTTGCGTTGAAAAACTGATGTTGTTGGCAGCATTTGAATGATCTCGGACTCTCTTTGCGTTCAGGAAAGTGACATATCCTCAAAGTCTATAACCAAAGTAAAATTCTTTTGTCTCGAATTTAAAGAACGCAAGATTTTATTTCTTTCAGCATTTTCTACTTCCTTCTGACAGTCCTCCATTTTTCATCAATCGCATCTCCTCTTCATTCTTCTTTTCTACACATGCTCTCTTTCGCGTGTTTCTTATTTTCTTTACTCTTTTAGATTTTCTTTCTTTTCTCGATTTCTTTTCTTCCTCTTTCTTCTTTTTTACTTTCTTCATTTTCATTCTTTCTTTCTCTTTTTTTTTATTTTTTACACATTCACTTTTACTTTTCTTCCTCTTCTTTTTTCTTTTCCACACATTTACTTTCTCTTTTATTTCTCTATTTCGCCTTTTCTTATTTTATTTCTTCTTTTACATCCAGTAAAGTACGTCCTTTCTTTTTTCTTTCTTTTCTTTTCTTATGTATCCTTTCTTTTTTTTTCCACGTATTCTATATTTTCTTCATCTATTTCTTCTTTTTCCACCTTCTTTTATTCTTGTTTCTTTTCTTTTTCTTTTACTTTTCTTCTTTTTCTACCTTCTTTTTTTCTTTTGCTTCTTTTTCTTCCTTGTTTTTCTTTTTTTTCTTTCGTTTTTTGCATTATTTCGTCTTCTTGTTCTTTGTTTTTTCTATTCTTTCTCTCTTTTTTCTTTCTCTCTTTCTTTTCTTTATCTCTTTCTTTCTATTTTTGTTTTTCTTTCTTTGTCTTTCTTTTTTCTTTCATCCTTATTTTTCTTTCTATTCTGCTACATACTTTTTAATTGATTCTTTCTTCTTTTTTACTTAATCTTTTCTTTTTGTTTCTTCCTCTAACCTTTCTCTTCAATTCATTTACTTTTCTTTCTTCTCTTACAATCATTGTTTTAATTTTTTTATTCCCTTTCTTCTTATTCTTCTTTTTCTTTCATTTCATATTCTTACCGCATTTTCTATCACTGACTATCATTTGTTCTATTAATTTTCATTTTCTTTACAATTTACTATTTTTTCCTCGTTATTTTTCTGGTCATTTTTCTATTTTATTTATTTATTTATTTATTTATTTATTTATTTTTCTACCAGCCCCAACATTTTGTATTTCCCTTTTTCATTACTGATATCTCGATTTTTCTATTTTTTATTGCTTTCTCTTGTCTTTCGTCCGGGTTCTATTTTCTTCTTTTTTTTTTTTATAATTCATTAATTCTTTTTCTATATTCTCTTTCTATGTTTTATTAACAGCTTTATTTTTTCCTTTTCCTTTCTTGTTCCTTTTTTAGTGTCTGTTCATGTTTATTTGTTACTTCTTCTCTTTCAAAATTTATCGTATTTTCCTTCCTTGCTTTCTCTCACTTTCATTTCATGCTTGTCCTTTTCAGGTGAAATAGAATATTGCTGCCATATATGACCCGGTGCTCTTGCTATATATCTAGAGATCCTTGAAAAATTCCAAAGAAGAATAAGCAATATTATTGGTCCCCAGGTAGCGTCTCGGCTTCAGTCATTTTTTTATAAATACTTTCATTATAAACATTTTCTATAAATACTTTCATGGTAATTGTTCAGATGAGCTCTACACTATGAATTTAATTTATTTATGAATTTAATTCATGAATTTTTACGCTTCCCGCTTGTGGGACTCTCTTTCTGCTCCATGCTTTCCGACCAACTTTGATCTACAAAAATTTAAATACAATATCAATCGTTATCCACCATCTTCCTAACGACTCTTATGTAGTTCTCGCTCCTTCATAATGTCTCTGCTGTCTAATTCTTTTATATTTTATTTTATTCGTTTTTCTCATATGTGTCGTGTGTCTTAGAGACTTTACTGCCTCTCTTAGGGTAAATTTGATTAAAAAAATGTTTCTTTAATAAAATTTACAGTTAAAATGCTGCTGGTTTATTAGAATTTTTATTTTAACTTTTTAATAATTTCTTTATATTTACTAAGTTTAATTCATAATTTTACTGGGAGAAACTGAAGGGAAAAGATTTTTCTGTTTCATGGCTTTTGAAAGCCAGCATTAAAAATTCTGATTTTTCTCTTTTGTCTTTTTTCTTTTTTTTGCTTTTGTTTTTCCGACTCTAACAGTTAGCAATTTAACTCAACCACGAGACAGATTAAATCTTTTCTTTTTTTCGTTCTTTCTTTCTTTCTTTCTTTCTTTCTTTCTTTCTTTCTTTCTTTCCATTTCCCATTTGCTTGTGGCAGGCCAAAGGTAAAATAACCAAAAATAGAAAAAAATGATTGCTCTGCATCATTCGTCCAAGTGAGACCTGCTTGACTACTACATAGTTTGAACACCGACTTCTGGCACCAATGGAAAACAAAACAATAATTCAGCAATTTTCGCTTTGCTCCTTTTGAGGCAGACAGGCAATGAATTATTAGATTGATGCGAAAGTCTGTAGCAATTTCGCAAAATCTTTTATTTATCTTTATCTAGATTCAATGGGTAAAATATTTCATATACTATATTTTACGAAATGTGTTTTGTTCTAACATAAAATTATTATCTCATTTGAGGAATTGTTCGAAAAATGTTTCAATATTTTCAATTTATTGAAGACTCTGACCAGATAAAGAATGCTACAGAGAGTGTTGTTTGCGTCTTCTTTCTTCCATTCTTTTTTCTTCATCGAGATATTTTATTCATTTTTTTCATATTTATTTTTTCTTCAATCACAACTTTCCATCATCATTGCTTTTCTTCTCATCTTCATCTTTCCAACTCGATCCCAAGTTCCACCTTCCCCGCCTCCCTACCATCGCCGTCTTCCTCCTAATCATACTCACTTACTTCTCTCATCTTTTTTAAAATTACTCCTTCGGATTTTTTTTTCACCTAATACTCTTTTTAGATAAAGAAGTGAATAGTTATTGCAGTCGGAAAATAGACGCCTTTGTTTACAAGTTCAAAACAAGCCTTGTTTTTTTCTTTGAGAAATTTGCTACCAGTGGTTTAGAAATCAGTAATTCAGAAAAATATCAGGAACAACAAAATGATAAAAGAAAAAATGAAATTCGAATAAAAAATGGAAGAAGAAAGAAAAAATAGAAGAAAGAAAAGTTGAAGGCGAGAGGGAAAACGAAATAAGGGAAGGAGAAGGGTAAAATATAAGATAGAGGGAAGGAGAAGGATAAATGGAAGGAGAAGTGAAGGAGAAGAAAAACGAATGGAGAATTAAAACTGAAGGAAGGAGGAAGAATAGAAAGCGAAGAAAAAAATGAAAGCAAGAAAAATTGAAGGAGAAGGAAAAATGAATGGATAAAGGAAGAAGGAAAAATGAATAAAGAAATAAAAATGAAAGGAGAAGGAGGCATGGAAACAGAAGAAGAATGAAATAAGGAAACTATAAAGAAGTGAAATAAATGGAAGAAGGAAGGAAAAATGGAAGGTGAATGAAAAATGGAAATAGAAGGAAAATAGGAGAACGGTAGATGGAAAGATCAAAGGAGAAGGAAAAGAGAAAAAAATAGAAGGATAATTACAAGTGGAAGAAGAAAGGAAAAATTGAAGTGAGTGAGAAAATGGAAGTAGAAAGAAAAATAGAAGGAGAAAAGTAGATGGAAAAATGAAAGGAGAAAGAAAAGAAGGAAAAAATTAAAAGAGAAGGGAAAATAAAAGATCTAAAAGGTGAGAATAAGCTATGCAATAAAAAAATCGAAGAAGAAAAAAGAAAAAGAAAAGCATATAAGTAAAATGAATAGCATGAAGATAAAAAAAAACACAAAATATTGAGTAAAAAGAGAACTGTATGAAGTTTGAAAACAATTAAGAAGAAAGACATAAGAAATAAAAATATGGTAAGATACCTACGATGGAGATTCTGCTTTTAAAGGTAGTGATGCTGACTACAAGATGAAGTATTTGTTTGAGAATAGAATTTGAGAAACATTAAAGAATATTGGATAGGGGAATAACACAAAGGACATTCTAATCGTGCTGCAAATAATAATAATAATGACACAACCAACATCACCAAAACATCAAATAGTAAGCAAGAAAAAAGAAAAGAGTAAATTATAGAATAATTTATGTCTTATTTCTTTTATATTTAATTTTGTTCAGCTGTTTTTTGTTAAAAACAATGATTTTATTTTTTTATTTTAATAAATTAAATTTAAAAAAATTGAACGATTAATTAAATATAAAAGTTAAAATTGTTCTATTTTTGTATTGTTATATTTTATACAATAGCTTTCTACACTTTTACAGAGTATCAGGTGACATTAAGTCTCTCAAATTCTACAGCAATCTTCTCAGTATTCTTGTTGATTTGAGTTATGCTGTCATATGAATATTTTTGTATTAAGTCTCCCAAATACTCCAGCACCCTCCTCAGTATTCTTTTTTATGTTTAAGACACTGGAACCAGAAATGCGATATTTATCCTCAGAATGATATCAGATATAGCAGTATAAATGAAGAAAGATGTATATCTATTTTCTATAGATTATGCAAAAACGTTTGATAAAGTAAGACAAAAAGAATTGTTTGAACTGCTAAGTAAACTTGCGAAAGTTATTAGAATAATCTAGAGAACATATAGTAAGAGTCAAACTGCTTGAATCCGCATAGAAGATTAATTGAGTAAATTCACAATAAAAAGTGTGCGTAAAACAAGAATGGATCTGCTCACTGGACTTATTTAACCCATACAATGAGGCAGACCTGAGAGAAATTACACTGAACCTTTTTTAACAGATTATTTTGGTTTCCTCTGTAATTTTTGGTGAACTTGAAAGATCAATCATCTCTGAATAGACATTGTTTCTTCATAGTTCATTATAAAAAAAATAGAGGAAGGCAACATAATTTAGTGTGCTAACGTTTAAAGTACAACAAATCCAATACGACTAAAACATGTTTTCAAAATCACCTGATTGGATAATCTAACAAACTCTTTTAAGGTAGAAAGAGGCAATGAATTGATTGATGCAAATTCTGCAGCAACTTTTAGCAAAATCTTTTATATAGCTTTATATGTATTTATAAAAAAAATAGTTTCTGATAAACCCAAGCTCTTGTGTCAGACACAAAAACTTACATAGTAGAAATAGTAAGACATTCGTCGGCGCAAAAGAAAAATCGTTTATTTATAGTTTACAATTACAAAAAAGATACAAACAAAACTTGCAAAAAATTTCCTATTAAGGCAAGATAATTTATGGTAAAGGATCATCAGCGAAAAATGGGAAAAATTACAACTCGAGAGAAGACAAAGAATTTTTTTAAATGGCGAAAAGAGAGGAAAACAGGGCAATAAAAAAACAAAGGTGCAACGTCCTTTAAATAAAAATGAAAAAAAAACTACTTGCAAATTGCCACACGAGCGTCTCTGGGACATTGCATTTTTTAAGTCTTCGTTCATTCTGGAAAAAAATTTCTGAAATCCTTTCGTTTTGTCCGACTATATGGGAATTTTCACTGGAATTCCAATTCCTCCCGACTGTCTGTTAGTTGGCTAATAACAGAGCTTTCTTGATGTTCTTTTGATATAATTGCTTTCTTTGATGTTGGCCTGCCTTCTTCTCTTACTGTCGAAAAGTCTGCTTACTTTCGAAAGATTTTCTCTCCTTTACTGTCAAAATGTTTTCTCATGTCGACTGACCTGAGCCTTATATAAAAATTTAGGTTCCATTCGGCACCGTCACTCGGGATGTTATTAAAGTTTCAAGTCGCGTCTTTCATTGGTCAATATATATGAAAAAATAACTTCCATAAACTGGACATGGATCCTTCCCAAATTTTAGCGGATTTTAACAGCTGAGTCGAAAAACATCTGTAACAAAACATTTGGCCTACATAAAAATACACTTCTCGCAAAAGAACGGGCATTAAAAAACAACCTAGATGATTATACAAAGCTAACCTTTTTTTAAAATAAAATATCTTTTTATATATTCAATCGTCAAAATATTTCCTTTGACCTCAATAATCATATCTTTTATGAAAACTGTTTGGTCTGACAAAATTTTTGTCTAATTTGATGAACTCTTAGATAAATGTTTCAATATTTTCTATGTATTAGAGACGCCGAGAAGACAAAATTGCTGCAAGAAAATCCAATTGATAATTCTCGAAAATGTGCTGTATTTACAAGAACTTCCCAGCTCATCAAAACAGACTTCTGCTATGTTGCATTTGAAACAATGTCATTGCAACTACGATGCAAAATAAGTGGCTAAACTTTCCTACCAATTTTTTCAAAGTCGACAAACGAATAATATTTTATCCAAATTCCAGCAATTCGTTATAAAGAATTAGTCATGAGAATTTTATTTATAACCCACCAGATAGGGGTAAGAACATTTTCCTCGCCAGAAAATACGTCTTTAGGTATTTAGGTCCCCCCTAAATACGAATTTGCACGAGATACTAGATTAGCAACTAGATCCCACCCTTTTACAGTGAAACCGATAAAATGCAGCCGTAACTTCTACTCCAACAGTTTCTTTCCTCGCACTTCCCGACTGTGGAATTCTCTTCCAAACGATTGCTTCCCCGACGGCTACAATCTCCAGGAGTTTAAATGTAAGGTCAATACACACCTCCTAACACACTAACCTGCTCCCATTCTATCAAGCACTCTTCCCATCTGCCCGACCCTCATCCTCGCTATCCTTACTCATCTGTCACCTTTCTTCTGACATTCCCTATATCTAACCACTCTCTCTCTCTTTACCTTCCCCTATGTAGCCCCATGCGCAATAGTGGCAGTGGAATGCCTTGCTTGGGGTGAGATGATTAAAAAAAAAAAAAAAAAAAAAGATTGTTAAAAACTGTTAAATAACTGCCTTCTCCAAAAATCAATTTTTGTATAGTGAGCTTCGTCGCATTTTACCAACCAGACTTATTCATATTAAAAGAGCTAAATGCTATTTTTGTTATAAAAATGAGACACTGTGGTTGAATCTAAAGTTGCTTTTTTAAAATAAATAATTAAACGAATAATTTGCTGCTTCATGATTCAACCGTTGAAAAGAAGGAGTGTGCTGTTGTTCCTGCATTGCACGTTTTCGGACAAAAATTGATATGCCTCCTATTAATTTGTTTTAAGACCAAACTTACTTCAGAAATTGAATTTATAAAGAAGGTTTTAGTGTCTTCATGAATGCTGAAATTGTACAATTCAATCAATCTAAGCTAATTGGTCCATAAAAACGTCTATTTGCGAAAAATAAAACGTCTATTTACCAAGGATTGGTAATGTTAGTATGAGATTTGCTAAATAAATTACTAACAGTGGCCAGCATTGTTACTTATCTTTACTGTCCCACTTAAGTTGCAGACAATTCATAATTGAATACCTATTAAGTAGTCTTAAGAGTGCCTTGCCTTATACCAAAGATATGTTCTTAGTAAGACACATTCAACTCTGCCTTTCTAAGAAGAATGTGTGAATTTTGGCTTTTTTGTAATCTGCATCTAATATATAAATACAGACACACAGACACAAACAGGGTCCGATAGATGAATTGTCGTCTAAACTACGCAAAAATGAACATAACACTAACATCTCATCTTAACACAGATAATTTACCAAAATTTCTCAAAAAATATCTTGCAATACTACAGAGTAAATTTATTCAATAAAATCGCCATTGTCTTCGGCCACGCCCTCCAGACAAATTTGGAATCTTCTGCATCTCTTCTAGGCGGTCACCTTTTTTTAGGTTGATGAATACTGCCATAATCCTTGCCTACAATTGGTAAATATATCTGCCGTCAGTGTTATATTCCTGTTTGAGTAATTTAGACGACAATAGATCCATCGCACTCTGTATAAGCCATTGACCCTTCGAAAGATATAGAAATCTCTCTTAAAATGAAATGTCGGTATCATTTTCATTTTTGCGTAATTTAAACGACAATTTATTTATTGCCCCCATGCGTGTATATATATATATATATATATATATATATATATATATATATATATACAAAAACATGGGAATTATCAAAAGTTTTATATATAGTCATGTGACTATATTCTTGTTTTGCTACATCACGGTTCACCAGTAAGTTTAGACATCCGATTATTTTTAGCCAGGATTGAAACCCGGCCGAATTGACATCAGTCGGCGATTCTACCTCTAAGATATGGGCGCTCAGTGGCGAGAAGCAGATTTTAGCATGTTATATACACGACGTAAACACACGCCAGTAGCCGAGAATGTTCAAATTTATTACTGAATAAATGTATTGCGTATATATATATACGCAAAACGTATTGTGATAATTTCCATGTTTTCTGTTTATAACATATTTGAATTTCTGTGCACACCTCCCCTTTAATTCGTCGATTAATGCTCAAAGCTGTAAAGTGAAGAACGACACCACTTAACCGTTTCATTTCCCCTTTCCTGCTTCACTTTACCTGCTTTATGGAAAATATTTCTTCTCCTTTTTCTTGCTCTTAGTCCTCCTATTGCTTTTGATGTGCCTGTCTTTTAATAGCCCTCTTAAAGTTTTGTAACCTAAAATAAAGATGAATTTTTAAATATTACCAGATGTTATTTCCATAAATTCATTTAGAATCCATTTTCTTAACTTGTGAATGTTTCATTCGCATAAACGACGTAATACACTTGACTGAATGCACACGAGTTTAAATAAATAAGATCCCCGTCACATCGTGCAAATGATCTTGCTTGAAACTTTTTCACCATGTTATTAATATAATTATTTCCTTTCATTTCTGCTATATATTCATTTCCTTCCGGGTTCCACTCAGAAAACCAAGATCAGAAAAAGCATCATGACATTTCCCACTGAACATTTTTGTAAATAAATAAAACACCCTAAGATCAGATACATTTTACATTGGTAAAGGCCTTATTTCTATAAAGCATAAGGTATCTAGAATCCCTTCAATGTGTCTATTAGAAGCTTTTCCAGTGAAACAGAAGCATCCAACAACCTTATTAATATTACTGAAAAAGAGAGCAACCGGCCAGTAAAATGACGCTGAGGTGCAAATTTATACCCACTATGACACTATAAGGGTATATCAGGCGCATGAATCACAACCAAATGTGTGAGATACAGAGACAACTTCGGTGAAAACAGAATATAACCTTTCAGGTGAGGTACAGTTAGAAAAATATTGTGATACTTTAATACGATCTGCTGAGACGGTCTCCTATTGATGGTGTTACCAATTATTTAGATATGACTCGCAAGTAATTTTCGGTGCTTAAAAGTGAAAAAAATCCCAAATCTATCTACACCTGAATAATAATATGTATAATAGATTAAATTCCACCAATGAAGGAAATACTTAAACAGAAAAGGCAATTAAAGGCACATTGAATAAAACGATACGAAAAATGGTGTAACATGAGAAGAAATAGAAAAATTATATATAGCTGACCGCATGTAGAGGGAAAAGAAAGATCACCGTCTCTGTGAGATTAAGTTGAAATAACAGATAAAAAACACAAGTGGAAAATAGGAAATCTTAAAGAATCAACGCATAAGCTGGGCCGAAAGAAAATCAACCAGCATAGAAACGCATACAATATGGGAACCGGTAATACGAGTGCTAAAAAAACTAATTACGAACGTCAAGATTGTAATATGAGCAACAGTACAAAAATGATTACTGGCACATTAGGGTTATAAGTCCAAAAAATTCGTACGCTGATGACCCAGTGAATAAAATCGTTGATTGACTTGACTCAAAAAATTGTGAGTTCAATAATAATAAAAAAAACTTAGAAATTTGAGTTAAGGGGAGATAACTGAGATATCTGGAAGTGACATGAACAATCTCACCCCAGTGAACGAAATAATGCGTGCAATTCAAAATTCTAATCGTCTGAAGAAGGTCTGAGCGTATAACGATTAAAACGTCGTGAATATGTAAATAATGTAAATAATGTAAATAGCACATCTCAGAAATATAGACAATCTAAATAACCGATGTTTTATTTTACTTATTTTAAAGTCCCTATAAAGTCACTGGCTGTTCTTCATTTATTGTATTTTTAAACTTTGTGCACATTTTTTTTTTTTTTTTTTTAATCATTTCACCCCGAGCAAGGCAGAAACGCCACTGATGTGCAGGGGGTTACATAAATGTAAAAAGATTAATTAGAAAAGAGTGAGGAGTACAAGCTAGTTAGAAAGGAACAATAGAAAGCTGAGAAAGCAGGTGCAATGACAGATACATGGGCGGAGAGAAAGTGAAGATTATACAGGGGAGGGGAGAGAGCTAGAGGCCAGTGGTTAGTAGGTGAGTATTGACTTTGCATTTAAATTTCTGGAGGTTGTAGCCGTCAGGAAAGCAAGAATACGGGAGTGAGTTCCACAGGCGGGAAGTGCGAGAGAGGAAGCTGCAGGAGTAGAATTGTCGTCTGCGTTTGGCTAACCTGACTGTGAATGGGTGGGACCCAGTTGCCAGTCTGGTTGCACGGGTTTTTTGTCCTCGATTGTCTCCAAAAGCGAGGAACGAAAAAAGTTGCAACTGTATTATTTTCTTGTTTATTGTTGTAATTGTGTCGATTGGCATCTTTATGGTGATTATTTTTATTACCCTTCCTCTTATTTTCCCTGCTTGTCGTTGTCTGTTACGTTGAGTAAAAATGCTGCGGATATCATGGATCAAGCTTGTAAGCAATGATGAAGTTTTGGAAAGGTTGGAAACGAAAAGGAAATTCATACTGAGTATCAGGAAAAGTCAGCTAAAGTTCCTGTGACATATAATGAGGAAGGAGGGCTTGGAGAATCTAATACTCACAGGTCAGATAGAGAGAAAGAGAGACAGGGGAATGCAAGTAGATCGCAGAGCGGGGTTTGAGTGGGATAAGAGAAAGCGTGCTAAGAGCCACCATGGATAGGGAGACGTGGAGGGCCATGATTGCCTACAATCATCTGAAGGGACATGGCACATAGAAGAAGAACATCAGCTCTAGTCAGAACTTTAAGTAACATCGAGCTCTGTCATCACAATAACACCTTCAGTTCGTACATCGCTATATGTGATCCCTCGTCATACGATCAGAAATGTGGATCAGCAGCTCAGGATAAATTCCCAATCGGTGAATATGCGACCAGAAGATGCATACGGACAGTCACGTACAATCTCTTTGAAGAGAACTATCTCATACTAGTGCGCAGTCAGCCGTATTTGGAGACAGCGAAAAGATGATATCTTTATACACTAACAAATAAAAGTTTATTAATATGTCTACATTTCTTACTGTTTTTCTATTTATTCATCTTTTTAGGAATTGAAAAGAAAATGAGTGAATATAACGTTTTTTCAGATTTTGTACTGATTAACGTATTAATGAATGGTCATCAGTAAAAAGAGCAGCCCAATATGCCAAATACAGTTAGGGGATACTAAGATCAATCAGGTACACAAATTTAAATACCTGGGAAGTGTTCTAACAGAAGACGGATAGTGCGACACAAAGATCTGAAGGCGAATTGGCATGGTGAAGGAAGCATTCCAGAAGTTGAGTAAAGTATTAAGAAACAGGACAATTTCGCTAGAAACAAAGAAGAGAGTACTGGATTGCTATGTGATGTCAGTTCTTCAATATGGCAGTGAATGCTGGACAATATCATCGAAAATGAGGACAAAACTGGAAGCAGCGGAAATGTGGTTCTACAGAAGGATGCTGCGAATTTCATGGACCGAGCATGTGAGCAATGATGAGGTTTTGGAAATGATGGAAACAAAAAGGAAATTAATACTGAGCATCAGGAAGAGACAGCTAAGATTCCTGGAACATGCAATATGGAAGTGGGGGCTTGGAGAACCTGATACTAACAGTCCAGATAGAGGGAAAAAACAGGGGAAAGCACCGGATAACATATTTGAAGAACCTGATCAGGTGGATGACGAAACGAGGATTGCATGGTGTAACAGGAGAAAGCGTGCTAAGAGCCACCAGGGATAGGGAGACGTGGAAAGCCATGATCGCCTACTTCCTGAAAGGACAGGGTACATAGAAGAAGAAGAAGAAGAAGAAGAAGAAGAAGAAGAAGAAGAACGTATTTCTATCCTTATTCTTATTATATTTATTCACGTGCATCTGTTTTAGTACTAAAAACGTTAACTTTTGTGGGTACACGTACTTGAGTTTCAGTACCTACTAAAAATAATGTTTATAGTATTAAGAATATATAGAATTACGAAAAAATGTTTGATAAAAAATCATGCAAAAGATAATCCATATTACACACACACACACACACACACACACACACACACACATACACACACACACACACATATATATATATAGTGGACACTCTTATCGTAAACGATAAATGGGGGTCAGCAGTGGATGGTGCCCTTCGTTTTACCCTGATGCATGAGATATCTTGTGTTGAACTATTAGCCATCCAACTACTGATCAACCTGCACTAAGATCAGCTGCTTGTGCAGCGCAAAGCAGACACTCTTCATCAAAACAATATAGGTGTTTGAGATGATCCCATGTTATATTATCACGAAGTTTGACCTCCCCCTAAATACATTGGGTAGTGCATGGTGGACCACACAATATACATAAAGGGCTTAGATGTCAGAGTTTGCCGTTTCGGGTACGAGGACTAGTGGCTTGGGAGCGGCCATGATGACTTTACTCAGGCTTCAAAAAGTCCCCACACATGTACGCACACAAACATATTCCACACTCACAGTACATATATTTACATAGCGGTCTCACACGGGCACACACACACGCAGTGCATTCACATAACAAACACTCAGACACACACGGGTGTGACATATAAACTTCAAACAGTGTTGTGGCTCTAAATTTACTATTTGGAGCCTAGGCCCAGAGTGGTAGTACCTGTTAGGGTCCCATCTAGGAGCTATATAACCATCCGCAGACAGTCCTGTTTCGCTGTATCACAGCTCATCAGATTGGTTAGACATTCGATTGCTTCTAAACAGGATTGAAACCCGACCTAATTGACATCAGTCGGCGATTCTACCTCTGAGCTATAGAAGGCGGACTTTTTTCAATGTAAACTCACGCCAGTAGCCTAGAATGTTCAAATTCATTACTGAATGAATAATGTGCTAGTAGGACGTAAAAGTACTAATAAGAGGAAAAAAGTCAAACAATTATGTCCTGTCCCCCTCCCCCAAAAAGCTATTGAGCAAAACTTCATGGGAAAATTAGCTCAGGGAGAGGTGTTGTAATGGAATGTGCCATACTCCCTATCGCCTATGTGGACTGACTATACTAGTAGCCATATATAGTGAGCACAGCGGATACCTGTGACTTGTTTCAGGAACAAACATGCGATTTACATACAGCCTTAGCGATCGGTCCGGAGCAGGCACTCTTGTTCGCATTTCTGCGTCTGAGCAGAGAGGGACCCAAGCGAGTATCTGCCGAAGGATAGAGTCTCACTTGGGTTCATTAAACAAGAGCTCAACCCTGCCTTAAGCTGCGTTTACGGGATATTTTTGGCTGAGCCTAAGGGCTCAGAATTTAACATAAATAGACCTTGTGTCACACCTACCTTAGTGGAAAGGCGGGAAATGCCCTTCTTTCGGCAATTACTAGCCTGCCATCAAATTCCCTGACTTAGTGATTCCTTGTCGAAGTGTTTTCTCTTTACAATAAACCTCTCTTTTTTCATCTACGCACATGTTGCTGTTCTTTCACTCTAGCACCACCTTGTCTGTTTGCAACCTCTTTAAAGGATACAACAATAACTTTGACCAATTTTAAATGTGAATTAATTTTAAGCGCCTTATGATTTTTTCAATTTCTTTCAGATTTAACAACTTCAGTCTTTGCCAATTTCAATCATGGAAATATTAACAATCGAACAACGTGTTAAAGTTATCGAAGCCTATTACGAAAATGAACGTTCAAGCAGAATTGTATTTCGGGCACTTAGCGATTTAATGATGAAGCTCATTTTCATCTTGATGGATTCGTTAATAAAAAGAATTGTCGCATTTAATCTGATGAAAATCCAAGGCAGGTTGTTGAAAAGTCATTGTATCCACAACAGGTGTGCATTTTTTGCTAGCGGAATCATTGGGTAGTATTCTTTTTAAATAATGCCGGGAATTATGTAACAGTGACAGGCAAGCGATACCATGCCATGATAACCAACTTTTTATCGCTCTAATTGACTGCTATTGATGTCAAATATTCGTGGTTCCAACAGGACGGTGCCACATGCCATACAGCCAATAATGGCTTTGTTGAATGAGAAATTCCTAGGTCGCATCATCTCTCGAAACAGTAATGTCAATTGGCCACCACAATCGTGCAAGTTTTTCAAATGTTTTCCTTCGGAATCATCTGAAAAGTATGGTTTATGCCAAAAGGACAACAACAATTCAACAACTGAAGGATAGATAATAAGGCATATTGGTGGGATCGAGGAGTAACTATGCAGAGACGTCGTCAAAAATTTTAACCATCGACTGCAGGGGTGCCACCGAAGCTTTGGCGGACATTTAGGCGATATTATTTTTCACGCCTAATTGTCATGACTCAAATAACATAATTCAAGAATTTAACTAATAACACTGTTATATTTACTACTAACTTCGATCTGTCTTAATGGAACATCCTATACAAATATTTGAGAAAGTCTTTTTTCATTTTCTGTGGAAATGAGCGTACATTAGTAATTGTTTGTTTTTTGGGGTTTTTTTTTCTTTTTAACTAAGATTGTGTTTTTGTGGTCCGTGTCGACAAGATGTGTCAATATTCTCGGGAGTAATCAATAGAAAAGACAATATGAATTTTAAAAAAAAACCAAGAGGAAAACAGTACTTAATCTTTGCCAACACGCCTCGTCATCTGATGAACTTTTTCAAGGTAATCGATATATATATATTAGGGGAAAATATATGACAAAGGGAAAAGATCTTTCATGTGACGTGTTTCGTCCATTTGAAATTAATCGGATTAAATTTATGTTGGTGCACAAACGAAGGTTGATGCGAATTTAATTTTTTTATATATTTTTTTAATCTACCCAATTTTATTTAGCTCATTTTTCTTTTTGTTTCCATCACTTTTGTTATTAGATAGGCCAAACTGTGGTGATAGAAGACCTGGCAGGAATAATGAAAGGTTGTAAGAGCCAGGGAGTAAATTTACTGTGGATGACCTTGCGATCAAAGCACTCTCTAAATATTTTCATTTTCATTGTTTTCTCCTTTGATCTGAACAGAATTTTTTTTTAAATTTACACCAATGTATTCCTAAAGAATCAAACGCATTACACGAAATCTTCCTCCACTTTGTCATGCATTTTCCGTAATATCGTTCTTAATATATATAAAATTTTTGTCTATCTTTATCTCATATATATATATATATATATATATAAATCATTCAATGAAATATGCTTGAATATATATACATATATATTCAGGCATGTTTCATTGAATAATATAGACATATTATGGCTGTTTTTCTAATAATCCTTTCTAGTTCTTGAATTATATTTTTGATATTGTTGAAATTCCTCAAAGGATGTGCCGGAGTTCTTGCTAACGATCACTTCCAAGATCATCTTCAGAGATGAATTGCAGAGAAAAACTTAATGTAATTATAATTGTTGTGATGGTGATTTTTGTATACCCGCTCTGAAGGTGCTCTGTTATAATTATTTTAAAATTAGTCGTTGTAACTGTTTTTTTAAACAAGCATCCACAATATAAGGGAGCTAACCAGAGATGGTAAACCTAATACATGAAGTTAAATGTTAGTCAAATGCATTTTAAACATGGCTAGAACACTCGTAATAAATTTTGTTCAATATTGGTTGATTGCTTTTGATATAGAGGGCCTCGAGAATATGAAGCTTTGTTTATGATTTTCATGGTGTAGTATACTGATGTTGTCAATAAGTATTTTCCTGTATTGTGAAGCTGAACAGAAATGTGTCTTTAAATGTTGTGCTTTAGAACTTGTATCCAACAAATGGAATGTAAGTCCCTCGATAATGTTGCAGTCGTCAAGCAAACATATGTACTTTTTGTGAGAGATAAAATCTCCTAAGGGATATTTAAACAAATAACGTTAGTCTTTTCCAAAACACTAGGTGACGGAGATATATTCCCTATGATTAAGTTTGTCGTGTTAAATTTAGTATAGTATATAATTAGTCTTTTTTTTTATTGGCATCCGTGGGGAATACTTATGAATCTTTAGGATTTTTTCATCTTGTTTATAGTTAGAATGCATTTGATTACCGTATAGTAGGTTGATAGAACTAGAAACCTTGTCAGGATTAATCATTAAATATGCAGATGACACAATGCTGATAGCAGACACGGAAAAGAAACAACAAAACATCCTACAGAATGCAGTGAAGAAAAACGAGAAGAAAGAACTAAACATAAACTACAAGAAAACGGGATGCATAGTATTCAATAAAAAGAGGAGCCCAAAATTCCAGTTCGAGTCGGGAATACTAAAATCGATCAGGCACAAAAATTGAAATAACTTGGAAGTGTTCTAACAGAAGATTGAAAGTTTGACACTGGGATCTGAAGGCGTATTGGGATGGCCAAGAACGCATTCCAAAAACTAAGCAGAGAGAAAAATTTCGTTGAAAACAAAGAAAAGAGTACTGAACTATTACGTGATATCTGTTCTCCTATATGGCAGCGAATGCTGAACAATTCCCTCAAAGTTGAAGGATAGACTTGAAACAACACAACAGAAGAATGCTGAAGATACCACAAACCGAACGACGAAGTTTTGTAAAGAATGGAAACAAAAAAGGAAACTTCTACTTGACGTCAGAATGAGGTAGCTGAAATTATGTAATGAGTAAGGAGGGCTTGGAGAAATGATACCCTCAGGTCGGATACAGGAGAAGAGGGACAGGGGGAAAATAGCGCGTGACATGCTTGATGGTCTTAAGTAAATGGATGACAGAGTAGGGTTTGGGAAAAATAAATAACAAAATAGAATATAATAACAGCTACGAAGGAGAGGAAGATGTTGAGGGCCATAATCGCCTACGTCCTGAAGGGTCACGACACAGAAGAATAAGGTTGATATTTATTTAAGGAAGTATTATGTTCTTTTTATGTTAATATTTTTAATGACTCATCTAATTTGTTCATCAACAATATAATTAAGAAAGTAAAAATTAATGTTTTTTATTTCAGTGTAGAAAATCTTTTCCGTGGAAGAGTTAAATTTCTCACGGTTAATTATTTTTTTATAATAACTTTTTTGTAACAGACAGGACACCCGCTTTTATAGTTTAGAGTGCACATGTTTATGCTAGTTGTTTATATATATATATATATATATATATATATATATATATATATATGAGGAGGTACTAAATGTTTTGTTATTAGTGTCTATCATTACATCAAGCAAAGAAATTTTATTGTTATTGTTAAGTTCCATGTGTGAAGTGAAGAAAGAAAGTTTTCTTGTCGTTCATACATTTCATGCATGTTTTTATTTAAGATGAGAATATCATCTACATATCTTAAGCAAAGGGTTTTTAGTAGTATTAAAAATATTATTTTCAAGGTTAGCCCTGTAGAAGTTACTAAATGCTACTCCTAGGACTGCACTCATGAAAACGTCATCACGTTGTACGTAGATATTATTTTGATGGTCAGAGAAGAGTTTTCTATGGGTTCAAGTCAACAGTAGGTTTCGTAATTCATTAGGTTTAATTTTTAGTAGAGGGAGTGTTGGATTGTTGCAAATATTCTCTATAATTATATAAATAATTTTCCTAACCGGGATACTGTTAAATTAGCTTTCAACAGCAAGTGAGGCTATAATTTCGTTATTAGGTTTTCGTGTTTTTAAGATTTAGATTTGTTCATAAGTTGATTTAATACTGTATTTATCCGGTATAGATAATGTAATCAGTTGTTTGATCATTTTGTTTAATTGGTCAATAGGGGATTTGGAATAAGATGGAACGAAGAAGGAAGTTAGGCTTGTGTCTTTTTATAGTTCCATACATGCATACTGGTTTGTAGTCTTGGATTATTTTGAGGAGTTTTAAGTTGTCCTGTTTTGCGTTGTTGTCTGTGATCATTTTATTCATTTTTTAATTTCAGTTGATTATATGTACATATATAAATATGTATATATGTGTTCAAATATATATATATATATATGTGTGTGTGTGTGTGTGTGTGTGTGTGTGTGTGTGTGTTTAAGTGTGTGCATGCATGTTTGCGTGTGTTTGTGTAATCTTTATTCCATATCTATGTGTGCATACATGCATATATGTACTTTTCTGTGTATGTAAAAAGAACAATATATTGGTCGAGTTTCGATCCCGGTTGGAAGCAAGTGGATGTCTAACCACACAGATGAGCTGTGACACAGCGAATCAGGTTTGTATATGGATGACTAATACATTTTGCTCTCATTAAAATTTAGCTCCCTAGAGAAGAAAATTTTAAAAAGAGTTGCCACTTCTGTGATTTACGCATTACTTTTCGATAATGAATTGAGTTCTCCCGGCAGCTGACGTTTGTATACACCGCATATATTTATAACACGCTATTTTAGCGTGTTATATATATATATGCGCTCCGTACAATAGCCAAAATGCGGATGATTTATTTTCATATATATATATATATATATATATATGAAAATAAATCATCCGCATACAGTGTGGCTAGATGAACTGCTCATTTGAAACCAAGGCAGAGAAAGGCAGATTTCATAGCGTGTAATGTTTTTACAGAATGTAAATTCGCCAGCAGTCAAGAGTGTTCAATCCCGTAAACAAACCGAGAGCGTTCAGCACGATAACCGGAGAACATAGCATAAAGACGTAGACGGCTACTGTTTATGCAATTTCTCTCTCTCCACAGTGCTCAGTCGGCTAGCGAGAGCATAGTTTAAACATTATTATAGTAGACACATTCAAATACGACGTGTCCACTATAATAACGTATGAATTACTAATAAATTTCGGAGTAAAAATAAATCCATTAATTCTTTAGAAATATATTTAAATATAATAACACAGATACCTCCTAACAAAACCAGTGCAAATTATGTTACTATAATAAAAGTTTTTTACTCTAGAAATCTAAAAGTAAAGTAACTACCCATGAAAAGATTATTTTGAATTTTAATTAGACGAAGAACCTTCAATTATTATTCATTGTTTACTTCTTTTGCTTTTATGTTATTTAGTTTTTATGGCATCCACTCGGACTGTCCCAATTATTCTATGACTCTCAGGGTACCAATTATTTTATGGCCATCAAGGTACAGTGGGGATCGGAAATAAAAAAAAACAAACTCTACAGTGAGAATCAACTCGATCAGCTTTTCTCGTGAAGCCATGATCGTTGTTCTTATCGACTGAGGGAACTCTACAACTGGCATATCAGCAGATAAATAAATCACCAGCCGTTAGAAATTAACGCAGGCGTTACTGGCATTCATAAGTTTTAAGGAGTTTAGCAACGATGCTTCATATTATATATGCTGTATAACCAGCATTCACGTACATAACATTACGATTTCAGCTTCAAAATGGCTTGCAAACGGGTAAAAGACTAAAAAACAACAACTGATTTCTAATATATGAGTGACAATGTTGCAAACATATGATCTCAGCGCATGCGTAGATAATAGAGGTTTGTGCGTGGCGTGCGTGGTTTAAACATCCCTCTGAGTACCATTCCAAGCACTTACTGATGTTTTTGAAAACGAGGTGCAGCTGATTCTCTTTCCGTTTTATGAGCTGGAAGCTCGTTTTCATTGCAACGTCTTCAAAACGTTTCTTTGAGTGTCATAGTGTCAAGATCGACCATCTGCATAGATGGGCAGTAATAATGAGAAACTGATAACAGAATACCGGCCCCAAGTAATTCAGAAACAGGAAATAGAAGTCGAGAACGCCAGGAATTCTAACTTTTTTTTTTCAATCAATTCTTGAAATTCACTATTCTGGCAGCCAACCAAACAATTTGTTTACGCCGTTTTCGACCAACATTGAAGAAATCAAATAAAATCTTCCTTTCTTTCCTTATTTCTTTCTTCATTTCTTTTGTTTTCCCTTTTTTTCATTAACTCTTCTCCTTCTTCTTTTTTCGGCAGTCAATTATCTAATCATTCATTCCCCAATTCTTTGCAATGTTTTCTTCATTTATTTGTCTCACTTATCTCCTTCTCGTCTTCTAATCTGAGAAAGCGATACAGATCCTTGCACAACAAACTCATCCGTCTGACCAGACACTCATTCAAATGTTATTTGTCTTCCTCCCTTGGCCACAAATGAAATTTGCACTTGATTGTCTGAATTGTCACGTGATGTATTTTGGCGGTCGGAAGGAGAAGCAGGCAATGGCGCGACCGCAAAGTTGGAAAAACAAAATTCACGAAAACGTTCTCGAAAAGATCAATTAATCAAATGACAGAGATCTTTTCCATTTAAGGATCACAGATCTTAGAAGTACACAAATGCGCTAAATGTTAACAGTGAAGAGGAAGATTGTGTAGCTTTTTGATAAAAGGACGAGGGTGGCTTTCTTTGAACATCATCGTTTAGAAATTGCATTTACTGCAATTCAAATATAAATTTCGAATCATGGTGAAAGTGATGAATGGAAAAGTTAAGTTTGGCCATGGAGAGAATTTGGGGAACAATTCACTTGGATGGATATCAGTTTTATCTTGCTATAAAAGTATATATATATAATGTTAAATTATTGCCATTATTAGGTAAGATTTAAAAGGAATTAAACTTTCTTTGAATTACTATTTCTGTTTTCGGCTATTTCATGAAGTTCATTTTTCTAAACATTTTTGAAAATTATTCTATTGCCATAGAAAAAAATTAAGACACTCGGTATCGCCAATAAAAATGAAACGAATTTGATGAAACAAAAGTTACATTTATTTTTTTTTTATAATTTTATCGCCCAAAGCAAAGCATTATACTGCCACTGTTGTGCAGGGGGGTTACATAGGAAGAAAGTTATGAGAAGGAGTGACAGAATACAGGAGTGTCAGGAAGCGGGTGAGAGAAGGATGAGAATACTGAAGAAATGAGATGAGAGCATGAGAGTGAGATAGGAGATGTCTACTGATTCTACATTTAAATTCTTGGAGATTGTAGCTGTCGGGGAAGCAAGTAAATGAAAGGGGATTCTACAGGCGGGAAGTGCGAGAAAAGAAGCTGCTGGTGTAGCATTTGAGTTTATATCTTATTGGTTTAACAGTAAAAGGGTGGAACCTAGTTGCTAATCTTGTGGCTCGAGTAAATTCGTATATAGAAGGCACCAGTGAGCTAAGTTCATCAGAGCAGAAGCCGTGGAAGTACTTGTAGAAGAGACACAGGAAAGCCACACTCCACCGGTGAGAAAGTGACTGTATCCGAGCTGCCAAGTCGGGATCGATCACAGTGCATATTCTCCGCTGAATTTTGTCAAGAACCCCTAGGTGGATAGCAGGATCACCCGACCAGATATTTCAGCAGTATTCAATACACGGGCGAATGGTAGATGTGTATATGTGCAGGATTGTTTCAGACAGGAAAAACTTCCTGGCCCTGCACAGAGAACCGACCTTCTTAGCAGCGGATTTAACTATGGATTCTATGTAGACATTCTACTTGAGGTCTGTCGTGAGAGTTAACCCGAGGAGGCGCAGAGTTTTGCTTTCAGAGAGACTAGCCTGATCCATGCTAATGGTGGGGGTAGGAGCGATTGTCTGTGATGGTTAATAGACAGCAGCTTTGTTTTAAAAGCATTAAAATTCACGAGCCATTTCTTACCCCAGTCCACTACGGATTGGAGGTATTTTTCGATCTTGGCAGCGAGGTTTGCTTTGTCAGCCTCGGCAGATTTTTGATCGAGGCGAGAGTTTCGTCAGCGTATATCCCTACTTGGGACCTTATTACATCGGGGAGATCGTTAATGTAGATAAGGAAAGGTGTAGGATCTAGAACAGAGTCTTGAGGGACACCCGCGTTCGTGTGATAGTAATGGGAGCCATGTCCTTTCAATACTTTTTTTTAATCATTTCACCCCGAGCAAGGCAGAAATGCCACTGATGAGCTGGGGGCTACATAACTGTAAAAAGATTAACTAGAAAAGAGTGAGGAGTACAAACTAGTTAGAAAGGAGCAATAGAAAGCTGAGAATGCAGGTGCGATAACAGATACATAGGTGGAGAGAAAGGGAAGGATAGAGGGGTTGGGAGAGAGCTAGAGTCCAGTGGTTAATAGATGAGTATTGACTTTGCATTTAAATTTTTGGAGGTTGTAGCCGTCAGGAAAGCAAGAATATGGGAGCGAGTTCCACAGGCGGGAAGTGCGAGAGAAGAAGCTGCAGGAGTAGAATTGTCGTCTGCATTTGGATAACCTGACTGTGAATGGGTGGGACCCAGTTGCCAGTCTGGTTGCACGAGTAAACACCTGTTGAGGAGGCACCAGTGACTTCCGAGCAGAAGCCATGAAAGTATTTATAGAATAGACAAAGGGAGGCCACATTTCGACGGTGGGGAAGTGGCTGTAGTCGAGCCGCCAGATCAGTACCTATTACATTACAGACTCTCCTTTGGAGCCTGTCGAGAACACTGAGGAGAATGGCAGGGGCGCCTGACCATAAATGGCAGCAGCACTCCATGCACGGACGGATGGTTGACTTGTATATATGCAGGATGGATTCAGGCGGAAAAAACATCCTGGATCGGCATAGTGACCCAACCTTTTTAGCAGTATATTTAGCTATGGAATCAATATAGTGGTTCCATTTGAGGTCTGAGGAGAGGGTAAGGCCGAGGAGGCGTAGTGCGTTGCTGTCCGGGAGAATCGCTTGGTCCATGCTTATGGGAGGCAGGAGAGGTTGCCTGTGATGGTTGACAGACAACAGCTTGGTCTTAGACGCATTGAAGTTGACAAGCACTTCTTGCCCCAATTCACCACCGAGTATAGATCCCGTTCAATGTCAGCAGCGAGATTATGTCTGTCCGCCACGACAGGTTTCTTACTGGTGCGGGAGTATATTGTGGTGTCGTCTACGTAGATGCCTACTTGGGAACTGATCTCATCTGGGAGGTCGTTGATGGAAATAAGGAAGAGCGCCGGGCCTAGGGTAGAGCCCTGTGAGACACCAGCATTCGTGCTGTAGGATGAAGAGGCATGCCCATTCAAAACGACCTTCCTTTTGCGGTTATTTAAAAAAAGATTGGATTAGGTCAAGCAGGCGACCGGTAATACCGTAACCCCGTAGCTTGCATAGGAGGCCAGAGTGTCAAAAGCCTTGGAGACTACCTTAATTGTGTGATTTGAAAGAAATGACTGGATTAGGTCGAACAATTGTCCAGTTATACCATAGCCCCGCAGCTTGCGTAGAACGCCAGCATGCCAGACTCTGTCGAACGCTTTGGAGAAGTCTAGGGCAACAGTTCAGGCTTCGCCGTTCTTGTCGAGAGCCTGGTGTATATACTCAGTGATGGTTGTGAGCATATCAGCAGTAGACCTGGTGAAGAGGAAACCATACTGTTTGTCAGAGAAGAGTCTGTTGGCTATAAGGTGTCGTAATACTTCGGCGTTGATGATGGCTTCGAACACTTTGTCAAAGATTGGGAGGAGATTGATAGGGCGATAATTAGAGGGGACAGAGGGTCCCCTCTATTTATTTGTTTATTTATTTATTTATTATTTAATTATTTATTTATATTAAGTATATTATATTATTTAATTATAATTTCATTATTTATTTATTTATTTATCTAATTATTTAAGTATTTTTATATATTGGAACTACGAAGGAGGGCTTCCAGCAGATAAGAAAGCAAGAAGCAGAGAGGAAGTAGTTATAGAGTTTGGCGAGAACAGGAGGAGAGTTCGGGGGAGCATCTCTTCAGGACAATGATTGGAATTCAGTCGCTGCCGTCCGCTTTATGGGGGTCAAGCTTTGAAATTATTTTAGAGACCACCGAGTGGATAATGTCTATGTCAGTCAGTTGGGCTTCTGTTCGGGGTGGGAAGTCGGGTACAGGAACTCCAGACGAGTCAATACATTACAGCAAAATAATTTTCGCACAATCACACACACACACACACACACACACACACACACATGTATATATATATATATTATTCAGACTATTGTCTATCTTTGTTGTCATTTGTACTACGTTTTGGCCGTTGTACGCTTCGGCTTTCTTCAGGTGCTAGGAATTTCGAACCAAACCCTTTATTACAATCACTGGGGTATATGATCTTCATTCCTTGCGTAGTAATGCCTCTTTGGGTAGTCACGAGTTATCTCCCTCTAACCCTGTAAGTTATTTGTTTACCACTGCTGTAGCCTGGTACTGAACTCACAACTTTTTGGGTCAAGTCACAGGAACTAACGAATATTTTTTATGCATCCACCCAAAGTCTTATCTCCCTCTAAGTATAATCAAATATATACCCTCCTCTACAGAATATAGAATTATTAAAAACTAACACAGAATATAGAATTAGTAAAAATTCTTCTAATGAAGAAGTGTTTTCTAAACATTAAGGTTTTTATAATAATGCTCTGAAGAATAGTGGCTACAAAAACAAAGACATCAAATACATAAAAAGAAACATAACTATAACAGAAAAAATAGAAACAGAAAAATAATTTAGTATACGCCCACTTTTAGCCAAATCGTTAGCACCAAGTTAGAACTGAAGTTCCTCAATTTAATTAAGAATTATTTCCTTAATAGTATCCCTCTAAGTAAAATTTGAAATATAAAAATATCTTTAAATTAACTTTCTTAAAAAACAAGACGTATCGAAACCAAACATCCCTTTCTGCGTAATTTAGTTAAAGCATACAAACAAAATCCCCAAAGTAAAATGGAAAATTCTGAAAAAAAAAAAGAATCTGTAAATCGTTCTACGATATCTGCCCTCTGTGCCTGAGTGAAAAGCTGCAGATTTTAAGGTTCCTAAAAATAAAGAACGACTGATCCGTAGAGATGAATTGACCGTTTTATGTAAACATTGAAACTATTTTTCTTTAAAATTTAATTAATTATAAGGTTTCATTTGTAACTTATGCTCTAATATGAATTAAAAATTAAAAATTATTTTATTAAAATTAATGACCCACACAATACTTATTTGGCTTTCTTAACTACAACATAACTTAGTATACTATAATTATTTAATTTTAATTCTAACCTAAACATTACAGCCCCATTACTCATAAAATTCTTTAATATTTAATTAATTGCAATGTTTAATTTATAAATTATTGCCTACCCATTTAAATAATCTATGGTCTCACTATGTATCTTATCCAGACAAAATTAAAAAGTGACATTCCTAGACATCAGGCCACCCTGCTTCCTTTCGCGATCCAGATCTTCAACTCCATAGGCACCTAATTTTCATTTTTGATTGAACAATATTTACACACCTAAAACATGTTCTGCAACTACTACTCTTTCATTCTTGAAATAACCATAAGTTCATCTTTTATATTCTAAATAAATCATTTTCACCATTTATTTTGACATATCACCCGAAGAAAAACAGTATTGATCTGAAACATGAAAATTTTGTTTTGTGATATAATGCTTTTATAAACCATTGTAATAACAAAATTACAATATTAAGCTCTACTCTATATCGAGCACTCTTTATAAAAGTAAATGCTTGAACAGTGGGTTTCAATCTACGGGTTCTTTGACTTTCTTATAATATATATATATATATATATATATATATATATATATATATATAAAACAGAGAAAGCAACCGCTCCCAAGGTATGACACAATAAGAAAGTACTCAATACAAATTCAGCAAGTAAAAAGTAGAACTAAATATACTTAGCAATTAAACTGTCACACAAAGCTACCCGGATTTCAACCGTGAGGTATCTTCAGGGAGAGGTAAATATATATATATATATATATATATATATATATATATATATATATATATATCGCAATTAAGATTATTTTACACATAGATGTTTATATGTTTATATTAGATATAATGTAACTTCTCCAGAGTCAGATCAGATCCAAAATGGAGTATATGTCACTGTTAGAGCTGCTCAATGCACATTTTCTAGCCTACATAAAAGCTTCAAAGCGCTTAAATAAACGGTGAATTAGTTTCCTCCCTACAACCCATTTCCCGCAGTAAAAACCTCACAAGCCTCTTGCTACTCTGCCGCTATTTACATTAAAAATGTTCTGGCAGTCAACATTCCTTAATTCCACCAGTTCAGACCTTTGTAACGAAGACCCACTATTCCGCGTATATTGGGTGGTGTCATTCTCATTTTATTTGTATTCCATTGCTAAGATGGAAATTCCATTCGCAGATCTTTTTTCCATTGCAGAACAAACTTCCGACAGTGTTCTTCCCCGATCACCAACTTCGAACAGCTTCATTCAGTAACCTCTATCTGTAGTAGCTTTTGAACTCTGTATTGTAGAAATACTAGCAAATAAATAAATAACCACCTTCCTTGTTAACGGACTTAACTCTGTGGTGAATATTGACCACATGAATACAGTGAAAGTCTTGATCAAAATTTAATTGATAGCTATTTCTCAGTCTTCATACTTATTGATGTATCTGTCTAGATTAGTATGCAATTAATTGAACGTTAATGTTTACTGATATACATTAGGATTGAAATTTGAAATTTCTCTTAGTTGAAGATTGTTATTAGACTATATATTATTTAAAATGCAGAATAATTTTAAAAATTACGTAGAAAGTGTGTAGAATTATTGCTATGTGATAAAATATGTGTCTTTTGGTGTAGTAGATATTAGTTCGGAACAAGAAATCAGTGAGCTGAGTTCGAATTTCAGTTGAATTCATTTCATTCACTTACACGCAAATACCCTTGTGAAAGGTATTAATCCATCTCTTCTCCATCTAGCTATGGGTTAAATAGCAGGAAAGATTAGTTTCTATAGCCTATACCTCAGAAAGAAATGGCTACCTACTGCGGAAAAAAATACAGATATATTTATATGTAATAGCAGAGATACCCTACTTAGTTCAGAGAAAAATAGTTATCAATATAATAACATAGTAAAAAATGATTTTTAATGGTTCTTGCTACACTGAACAATAAATGGGAAAAAACTATTCTTTGCCCTGTTTACACATGAAGAAGTAATTGTTATAATATATATTGATTACACGACAAAAAATGAATAAATAAATGTAGTTCTTTAGTTTGGCCAAGCTTCTGCACACTTAGCATTAATGTTTTATCCACTGGGTGCTAGTATGAAAAAATGTTTAGGGATCTAACCAACAAATTTTAAAAAAGAAGGAAAGTCAAGTTTATGCCAGCGATCTTGAACGACTGTCCTTGTTCATAGTCATAACAAAAGAGGAGGGAGCCTCACTGGGAATTAAATTCACTTGAATGCAAAATCTGTTGAAATTATGCCGATCCCGGAAGTGAGCATATCCTCCATTTTGCCTACTGCAGTGGGGGATGGTGTTATCGATGGCGTGTAAAAGATTCTGCTTGATAGACGAGTTCCATTAAAGGAGATTTCTCTGGGGAATATCTATAGAGATTAGAGGAACTCAGTTGGATATTGAACAAACGCAAAGATGTTCGGAAATGTGTCAAATGACTTGTACCGTTAAAACGACCCAGGATTCTGCAACAACTTTAACTTTATTTCTTCGACTTCATCATTATTTCGAGTTAGAATGCCTCGCTTGCTATGAGCCAATAATCTTCTCTGTAGTTTTCTGAGATATACAAACCTCATAATTCCCTCCGTTGACTTCTCCGCCATTTGCGTGTTATCCAAGCGAATGTCTTGGCGATACAAATCTATAACAAAAGTATAGCACGAAAAAACAGAAAAATTGCTTTCAAGAAAGAACAAAAAAATTATCTTAAACGGTTAGGCTTTTCGATTAAACTTTATCAAACGATCGTTGATAGATATAAAAGATTAAATAATATAAAAAAAAACGTACTACTAAAAAAGGTAAAGTCGATTTATAACGAAATGACAGATGAAGATTACATTTAGAACGTTTTACCTCGTTTTTCTTTTATTTGCAATTTCCTTTTGTTGCTTCATCTTTCAAACTTATCAACAATCTTTGAAGAGGTTTGACCGAAAAGCTGGTCGTTTTACAGGATTTTCTTTTTCCTTTGAGAGCAATTTTCAATATGTCTTCGCTTCTTCATTTTATAGTAGCTTCTTCATTTTGTAATAACAGAAAGTCATTTAGAAAAGTGGAATGTATTCCGGTTTTCTTGCCGATAGACTTTGTTTACTAAGATCTGTAAATGATGCGGAAGGAAAGAAGACTAATTATTATTTTTGTTTTTAATTTTATTCTAACTACTGGAGTGGAATAAAATCTGGAATAATTATAGGATTTTATTTAACAGCACTAAGAATCTGCAGCCGCTAATATTTACTTGGAGAATAAGTATACATCAAAAACACCTTTAAAAACCTTCAATATCCTCATTATTTTATCCAGAACACCAAGAAAAAGGCATACAAAATAGACAACTATAAAAAAAAGATAATGACATTTTAACAACCACATCAACAACAGTCACAATAAACGAGATAATTCTGAAGTAGGTATATAAAAAACAAACTGCCAGAATTGCTTTGCACATTAGGAGAACTTACAGAAATAAAAAAAAGACGCATCTATGAACACAAAAGTATCTTACACATAATAATTTATAAAATGCATTAGCCATACGCACAAATACTTTTATCCACAATATGTATCGAAAGAATGTCACACTTACTAAAAGAAACAGTAACTTATTCATTCAGTGAGGGATCCTCACTGGGAATTAAATTCACTTGAATGCAAAGTCTGTTGAAATTATGCCGATCCCGGAAGTGAGCATATCCTCCATTTTGCCTACTGTTCGCTTGGATAACACGCAAATGGCGGAGAATTTTTTTTCTTTCTTGAAAGCAATTTTTCTGTTTTTTCGTGCTATACTTTTGTTATAGATTTGTGTCACTAAGACATTCGCTTGGATAACACGCAAATGGCGGACAATTCTTGAAAATGCAGCTATTAGATCTTACTAAAATATAAATCTACGCCCTGAACTTATTCAGATATTTTCTTTCCTAAAGGATACGGCTCTTTCCCAATCCAACATACATGATCATAAAAAAACATTTAAATAAAAGAAAACAGTTAAATTCAGAACATTCTATTATTTATAATAAATAAATACATAAAATTAAATAAATAACTACATTTTTAAAAAATTCAACAACATTCACTCATTTTCGTTTATTAGGCATTAAATTACACTGTTTAGCATGCCCCTTAGTTTACGTTGACTTTCACAGTTATCCCAAAGAATGTTTATGAGCATTATTAAACCTATAAATTTTGAAAATCTAGCATTCTCACTTTTGTTTATCAATAGTTGTTTCGCCAGATTGTCGACCAGATGTTATTTATAACAAACCAATAATGTATGATTTATATACAAGAAGATTAATTCTCTACCGCTATGCCACTAACATCCGCCTCTGACGTCGTGAACCAACAATAAAATAGAAGGTGTTACTTTCGGTGCACTCCCGTACCAAGGTTTGAGCCTTAACCTGACACACTACGGTACCTGATATTGGGTGAGATAATTGACCTTTTATTCAGGTAACTACTATACACACCTACAATTATAGACATCATACGAACATAAAATACGATATAACACGATAAAAATTCTCACTTTGAGCAAGCGTTTACCGGCCCAAGTATTAACCTTACGGAAATGTTGATACCTCTGCTAGAAAGCCTCTTTTGAATATGATCGCAGCTCATTAGTAACACCTGCTCTACGTAATTAACGTAGCGAAGCCATAAGAGTCATTTTTGTTCTTTCTTTTCATTAGGTTCAGTATTTCTCTAAGTCTGTTTTTCTTTGGCTTCCTTTTCTATTGCTTTCTTCGTCCTTTCAAATAATTTCCTTTTTCGTTCAACAACCTTAGTAATTTAGTTCAAAACATATCACTAGAATAATTATACTCAGACCTTTATCAAATAAAAGCTCTCTAACCCCGATTATTATAAAATATAAATTGTGAATATAATTGCAATGCCCTAAACATGTATTTCAACCTACTTAAACGTTCGTGTAATATACTTCGATTACAGTAAATGATCAAATATGCAGATCTATAAATGCATAAGCTGCAAAATTAGGGCTGTATCAACAGTACTCAATCACCATATTAATTCAGTTTTTATCCTCCGTTTGTGAGAGTGCGTAGAATCGTCGAGACGAGTTCATATTCCAGCCGAACCTGACTAAAGTGCAAAGTTAATAAACGGATGTGTTCTAATATGTATAATAATCCACCTTCTATTAGGCAACTTAAAGTAGTTAGATAACCTTTCTAAATTTTCAGTATATTTCCTGTTATCATTTTTATCAATTTGTATGCCATGTTCCATGTCTAGGTCTTTTTTAACAGACTGTTCCTTCAAAGTTTTGAATATTCAAAATTATCACTACCTTCAACACTTTCTGTTAACTGATGAATTTCATCGGGCTTTTCTATTTTTAGAAATATAAATATTTTAGGGTTTAAATAATATCTTATACACATACCGTAAAATTAAATTTAGTTGTGGGTGTTAGGTTTCATAATATTTCCACTTTTTTTACAATATACATTATTCATGAGTAAACTAATTCATTAATTAAGTAGTGCTGGCTTTTTTGTATTGAAGTCTGATAATTCGCAGATTTTTTTTACAGATATAAAAACAGTTTTGATGTACTCCACTTGTTACTATTGTCAAGAGTGTGCACACACGCAAACAAAGGACCCTGTCGTGAAAACAAAATAAAAGAGAATATGTATGTATAGCAATCTAAATTAATTTGAAACTTTGATTAACTTACACGCGACCAATCATAATTAATCGATCAACAATAATCAATCATCGTATTGCATTTAACAAGCGGCGCAAACTATGAGAAAGCTACGCTTCCCAGATTTAGCGCCACGAAGGACATTTAGAGATTAACATTTTTCATCCGATGCGCAGATTGAAACTGCATTAAAAGTAAACCAAAAATTATCTTTGTAGACGAAATGAAATCATGGAGACAACATTTCGAAAACTGCGGGGCACCAAATAGTGATAATGACGAAACTTGCTTCATTTTGTTATTTTGATAGCAAAGTTATTCTTCTATCGAGTATAAAACTTGTTTTATACAAGTCACTGATGCCTCCTCAACAGGTGTTTACTCGTGCAACCAGACTGGCATCTGGGTCCCACCCATTCACAGTCAGGTTAGCCAAATGCAGACGACAATTCTACTCCTGCAGCTTCTTCTCTCGCACTTCCCGCCTGTGGAACTCGCTCCCGTATTCTTGCTTTCCTGACGTCTACAACCTCCAAATATTTAAATGCAATGTCAATACTCATCTACTAACCACTGGACTCTAGCTCTCTCCCCACCCCTGTATAACCCTCCCTTTCTCTCCACCTATGTATCTGTCATCGCACCTGCTTTCTCAGCTTTCTATTGTTCCTTTCTAACTAGTTTGTACTCCTCACTCTTTTCTAATTTAATCTTTTTACATTTATGTAACCCCCTGCACATCAGTGGCGTTTCCGCCTTGCTCGGGGTGAGATGATTAAAAAAATAAAAAGACAGAACGTTCATCAGGTCCTATAGACTGGAGCTACATAATCACAAAAAAGAGATTTACCTATTAACCAAAAACAAATCAACTGAATACTTCCAAAAGTAGCAAGAACATAAATGGCTAGCAATCCATCTTCCACATTTAAATCTATCATTCGTCTGTGCATTGAATACTCTTGCCATATCTGGTCTGGAGCTCCTGCTTTTCATCCCCAGATTCTTGACAAAATTCAAAGAAGTATATGTAATGCAATCGATCCTGATCAAGCATTTTGACTTCAGTCGCATTCTTGCCATTCTGTTCTACAAATATTTTCATGGCAACTACCCTGACGAGCCCATCTCTCGGTGACCCGAATACATGAATTTAAGCGTGCTGCTACATCGGCATCTAGGTCCCTCCCTTTTACTGCTTAAATTGCTAAATGCAACAATCACTTCTACTTCAATAGTTTCTTTTCTCACACTTTTCACCTGTGGAATTTCTTTCCGTTACCTTGCTTCCCTGATAAATATAATCTAAAATGTAACATGAATCAGTCTTTTAGAATCCAGTTCATCTTGTGTCATTTCCCCAATCCTCCCTATGACTGCCGAATGAATGTATAGAAACTGCTAATTTGGCCATTCTTCTATGGCCCGTATCCCTTCAGAATGTTGCACGATCATGGCTCTTTTCAGCAACATTCTACCGGACAACATTTCTGTTCTGTCTCTTCTTCCTTACAATTCCTATACATAAGCTTGTAGGGCGAAACACACACACACACACACACACACACACACACACACACACACATACTCTCTCTCTCTCTCTCTGTATATATATATATATATATATATATATAGTAATCTATTGATTAGTGCGGCTAATGTATACTTTAAAAGACACAGACTAATCGAAAACCAATTAGTCGAATACAGTAATTTATGTAAAAAATTATGTAATTTCTACCGCAAATTTTAGTCTTTTTCAGCATACATTTATAATTTGCGTATGTTTTTAATTAAAATATAGGTACATAAAAGAAGACACAAGAAAAATGCTATGAATTACTGTTTACTAACTTGATTTTTTATGAAAAACTTATTTAAAGTGGTTTTCCGCATGAAATTCATTTGTTCTTCATATAAATGGGGGTAATGAGAAATTGCCCCTTCAGCTTGTCGGCTTCTGTCTTCATCAAGTCTGCTTCTAAACATTTTCCTTTAAGTTATTCAATTAACCTGAAAAATTCTTATAATTCCTCTTATTTCTGTCATCTTATGCTTGCGAGTAGGTAAATATTAAAATCTAAAACAAAAAAAAATAATTTAATTGAATTTTTAAAAAAAGAACTTTATGTTAAGTTTATTTTCTATTTCTGAAAACTTTTCAAACAAATCATAATCATTAGTATTTTAAGCAGAAAAATTTATTCATAATCTTTCTATCGTAAAAGCACACATCTTTAATACTTCGACATTTTTTAATAAATGTGAATTTCTTAATCTAATTAAATTGACCATTTTTTATTTTAGCAAAACATCAGAAATTTCTCTTTAAGACATTATAAATAAATATGAAAAAATAATCAAAATATTCAAAGAAATTTGATAGCGGCAAATATGTATTTTTATTATTGTATTATAAAATTGATTTATTTATCACCGTTCATTTTTTAACATTACTGTAATTACTTACATAACGTAATAGTTAACAAACAATATAGTTATCTATTTTCAATTTTTCAATTTTATAAATTTTTTTATTACTAGCTAACTATAAAAAATCAATTTTCAGTTACTATGGTTAAACGGAAGAATGTTTTACTGCAATAATCAAGTATTATGTATGCACTAAACGAATTATGGTATAAAAAAGTTTTAGCGAATTAATCGAAAACGCATTAATTAAATGCGCATTAATCGAGTGATTCCTGCAAGTATATAGTGGGCTATGATAAGTTTTTAGCCACCCTTTGATTACAGCAATTGTGGCTTTTGTAATAACATCTCTACATTTTTCAGACAATACCGTGTTAGTATAAAGCTACTCTCATTAATTAACGACAGTTGACTTATATTTTGCAATGAAAGTTCGCGGAAGGAAGAGAATCGGTGAATTTCAACGAAGGCAAAGAATAGGATGTCATTAGCGTGGCAAGTCAAATAAACAAATTGCTCGGTTTTTCCATGTTAATCATCAAACGGTTAATATTGTCAAGAAATTTAATGAAGAAGGCGATTGTCGTGGGGAACAACTTTCAGGAAAACCAAGCATCGTGTTTGAGAGAACGAAAAGGGAAGTCATCAGAAACAGTTGTCAGAGTATCAAAGATGTCACCAACAGCATAGAAATGTCGCCATACGCAGTAAAAAAAGACTCTGAAAGTGTTAGGCTATCAAAGAAGAGCTGCAAGAAAGAAAGAAGCCTCTGATTTCAGAAGTTAACAAGAACAAGAAGTTAACAAGACTGGCCTAGAAAATTCGAGAGCAAAGATTATGAATTTTGGCAGTCTGTAATTTGGTCAGATGAAAGTAAATTCTACCAATATTCGAATTCGAGGCAGGTGTTTGTTTGCAGAAATCAGAATGATACTTGGCACACTAAATGTCAAGTAATGGTGTGAGGCGCTGTCTGGTTTGGAGTGCAATCTGTGCTGATTCTTGTTGACGAGTGGTTGAATGGTCCAAAATATGTCAAATGTTAAAGAAAGAACTACTCCCACTATTTGAAACCAATCAGATAGACAAAAATATCTATTTCTTTCAAGAAGATGGCGCACCATGCCATACTATCAAAATATCAAAGGCTTAGAAGGAACCAAGTCACTACAATGAGTCCTGATATGAATCCAATAGAGCACATTTGGAAGCACCTTGATCGAAAACTTCAAGAGCGTGCACCAAAATCATGTAAGTGACAACCCTTACAGTAACATTGCTAAAGGAGTGGCAAAATATGGATCAGACGATTTTTGATAACTTGATCAAATCCATAAAAAATCGAATACAAGCTCTGAAACTAACAAATGGAGGATCTCCTCCATTTTAGTTCCAAATCCTGTTTATTTATGTTGAAGTGGGATTATGTAATTAAATTTTGAAATTGGATGTAATTTATTTCTCCTGGCTAAAAACTTTTCTTATGTTACTATATATATATATATATATATATATATATATATATATATATATATATATATAAGAAACATTAAGGCAGACACGTTATTTTATGGTAAATGGGAATTATAGGCTTATTTCAGGCGAAACATCATCAGTTTCCGTCTTTATTGTACAAAGGATTTTACACGAATCCTTTGTACAATAAAGACGCAAGCTGGTGATGTTTCGTCTGAAATAGGCCTATACTTCAGATTTACCATGAAATAACGTGTCTGCCTTAATTTTTCTTGTATGTGCTGTACATGTATTTATATACATATACATTTAGAACTCCCTTAGAAAGTTATCCTACCACTGTATGTACAGGATAATCCTTTGGATTCTTCTACATCTACACTGCATGCTGATATATATATGTGTGTGTGTGGGGGGGGGGGGGTGCAGGGGTGAATGGAAATAGGGTTACAAGGAGAGGAAGAGGAACATTAACAGGAGGGGAAGCATATATATATATATATATATATATATATATATTACGTATTCTGAAACAGAGCATAGTCATTGTAAAATGAATACGTCAGAAGGGTATCATTTGACCAATCGAGCAGAAAGCTAAGGATGATTGATCGAATAATTCATCGCTCAATGTTTGTATGCCTGTTATTTGTATATTAATGCAAACTGTTGGCATGTTTCCGTGTCGCTTATGTTTTGTAGTCAGCATTGTGAGAGGAATGAAGAAAACACCAAAGCCTGAAAAAAACTGTTCAGCAGATTTTATTTCTGGTTGAAAAAGGAGTGCTAAAAAGTAATATTGTGTGTTAAGTTTTAGAGAATAGTGGTTGATTTTGTTGAGTGAAATTTATCGGCCAGTTCCTTCGGGAGTAAGAAGAAATCCCAGTGCAAAAATTGCTAGGACAGGTTTCGTCATTTGAAGCAAGTGTTGTGTGCAGTTTTTCTTTGTTGGGTGTTTCTAAAGAAGATTTCCCCACCGGTTCCGATGGGAATAACGAGAAATCCGAGAGCGAAATTACTAGGACAGTCTTTGTCATTTGCAGCAAGTGTAACTCAAAGAGAAAATAATGATATAATCTAGATGTTAACGTTTCAAGCCACTTCAAATAAAAGGTTAGAAAGGAAACGGCGATCGATACTGGAAAGAATGATAACAGATTTTAGAAAAGCATTTTCCTGAAAAATTGTTTTAGGAGAAAGATTTTATAAATTTCAACCAAAAGCAGTATTAGCTGATTGGTCTATGCATGCCTAATGTTTTCTTATAAAGAAACAGCTAATATTATCATTACCATTCTCTGCTTGATCATCAGTTTTGAAATTTTACTTATATTCAGCTGCTGAAATTCCAAGTAGACAAAAAAAATGAGCATTTTTTATATACACGCTTCTTGAACACGACAGCACTCATCCCCATGTCGCTTATTTGAACAAAAATCCTACTCGAGAGTTTAATTTGAAAGTTCTACTGCACCCACCATTCTCCGAATTTATCACATTCTGATTATTACTTTTTTCGCTTCCTTTCTACCAGTCTGCGAGGCGTTTCGTTGAACACTCACATAGAGTCGAAGACATGGCTCAATGGATTCTTCAAATCATGACCTGCTGATTTCTACCGTCAAGCTATTGACAGACTAGTGGAACGTTGGCAAGAAGTTGTGAACAGTAACGAAAATTGAATTATTAATTGATATTCGAAATCCTGTAATCTGTTTATTTATATACCAAAATTCGGACGACAATGAAAACACAGTTCGGAACCAAAGCAAATATATAGATATTTACTCTACTCAGATTTTTATTTTGATAATCAACTGACTTTGATCTTTCAAAGTTCAATAGTTTACAACTTCGACAAGCTGTGCTACATCTACGGAGTCGATTCACCCTCGTTTATTCTGTGTTTCAAATGTAAGAAGAGAGTTCTACTCATTTTTCCCTAAGTACTGCCACTTTGTTGGGACAGGCTCCCGCATGTGTGCTTCCCTGAATACTTCTATCTTGGCTTCTTCAAGTCAGAGAATAATATTTTTCAATCTTCTTTTTTGTTATAATTTTTACTTCCCATTAAATAGAGAGCAAATACCTTATTTATCATTACCATTTTAGCAGTATCCCTCTTGACCATTGTATTGGCCAAATTTTAGTACAAGAAAAAGTTTCAACATTGCAATCACATTTTGTGGTTCAATGTTTTGATGCGGAACAGTTTAGATGTGTTAGTGTATTCACTTGAAAAAGAATTTAATATTTACTTTTCTCAATTTTTAATTCGATTTTTGTTTTTCACAAATTTAAACAATGCTCTTTGTGTGTACAGGTTTCAATAGCGCCTCCATATTACATTGATGTAAAATTACACTGAGCTCTTCGAAAATGTTAATGCCTTTTGACGAATAATAAAGGCAACATTTCTAGTCAAATTAGAGAATAAATTAATTTTAATTGCTGCAGAAGTCTTTAATCGTAAAAAGAATCCTTTATTTAAAACGTAAAAGCAATATTTACGAAAATTCATCGACGCTGGCGACCAGTATCAAAGACAGCAAACCAAATCTCGTGGCTGATTCAATAAAACTGCTTGCCTGCTAACAATCAATTTAGACTTCTAACCGGAAATGTTTCATAGAAGCGTTTGTAAAACTATTAGATTACAAATTGTCACACAGAAGTTGATATGCCGCTAAAGAAAATCATACAACCACCAAATTGTCAGAATTGGACAGAGAAAAAGTGAAATATAAATAACTCGGTATTAATCAAATTTTACATTTATCATTATCGTAAATTATCATTTTTTTTCTCTCAGGAAAATGTTTCAGGAATGGGTAGCTATTATTGCGAGAAAGCAATGAAGATAGTTCAAAATACAACGGTTCCTTTAATTTTTACCATATGGAATCCATCTTTTCTTGTTTTCTTTACAATCCTATGACAAAAAAAGTTTCCTGAACGATCGTTACTTTTTTTGCGGTTATTTTCAATATGTTCTTGGCTTCTTCTTTCCCGAGAAAAATATTGAATATTTCTCCAAAGTTAAATTTTTGAAACCACCGTAGTATTAAGTTTACTCTTTCAAAACCACATTAATGTTTTTGCTGCTTTAAAACAAGTTGTCGTGTTTATTTGAGTTATATATTTTCTAGTATGTAAAAATAATTTAAAATGATACAATATGTTAAAGGTTTCCATAAACTTATTTATCTTAAATTATCGCAAATTTAATACTTCAAAATGCAACCTTATATTGATACAATATGATGCAACCTAAAAATATAATACAATTATAATATGATAAAGTCTAAAATAATTTCAAATGATTTAGTATATTACAGATCTACTTAAATCCATCTTGACAGTACCAAATGAACGTGAATCTAAAACTTCAGGATCCAACCTAATATTTTGATTTTAATATCGCGTAGTGCTTCTTCCTAAGAGTAATTTTTATGTTGCAAGTTACGTGTGCACATATCTTAAATGTGTCCTCTTTTAGTCTAGTCTTGTGTTGAATTTAATTCCTTCAAAGAAATGTCTACACATTTTATGCTGATTTGAATCGCTTTCTGGAACCCACTATGACCTTAGCTCTCTGAAAACTACCTTTAGAATAAACTCTAGCTGTAAGTTCTCAGCCAACAGTTTTTTCTAGCACTTCTCGCTTCTGAAACTCCCTTCAGGCTCCATGATTTTCAACAAACTTTAACCTGCAGAAATTGAAATGTAATGTCAATCGCTATCTATTGTTCTCCTGATTACTCTTTCCTATACATACTCAGAAACCCCATGTGTCTTAGTGGCTTTACTGCCTTGCTTGGGATGAAACGGATTAAAAAGAATTCGAAGCTAATCTCTACTGACAGCATTGTTCTCCTTAGCGTGTACATAACAATGCGACATAGAAAAATCCCTCAGTTATGAAATAACCTCTTATTAATACTTGGACACAAGTATTTATGGATGTTTTCTATGGCCCTTTCCAGGGAAATTTAAAAGAATCTCAGATGGAATTGCCCATAAATCTTCTTCGAAATATGGCAGGTTTGGAAAACAAAGAAATTATAGAGCAGCAAACAATGTTCATGCCTACAGATTAAAATACAAGAAATGATTTTCATGTCCATAAATTCAGTCAGTTAGGTGCCATAGGTGATACACGTTTGGACGATCATATCGCGAAAAAGACATAACTGAGTGGGTAAAAAGTTTTCCTGCAGTAGGTTGCCATTATTTTCTGCGGTAGACTGGTTGCCAGCCAATCTGTTTTGCTATTTAAGCCATCACTAGGAGATGTGACGAATTAATGCCTTTTCCAAAGGTAATTGTGCGTAAGTGAATGCAACGAATTCAACTGGAATTCGAACTCGGCTCTCCGATTTCTCGTCCCGAGCCGATAACCGCTGCACCACAACGCACATTTATAGATGACGAGATAAGAAATAATTTCAATGTCTATGGATTACAAAACAAAGAGTAATTTTCATATTTGTGGATTAAACGAGTCTGGAAACAGTTTTCATGTTTAAAGACAAAAAAGATCTTTTATATCTGTGGATTACAAGACTAGAAACAATTCTCATGTCTATGAATTACAAGACAAGAAACAGCTTTCATATTTATGAATTGCAAGACAAAAAAGAACATGAAATCTGGATTATAAGACAACTACACTACGATAACAACCGCTCTCGCCTAAGAATTAAATTGCTTGTTTTTAAAATGAAGGCAACATTTCTTCGTTAAATTTATCAGCATCATTGTAGTAAAATCTTCGCTTTCCAAAAGAAACCTGTAAGACTTTCATTTGTCTCTTTGTCATTACGCCCAAAGATAATGTGGTTGATGATTAAAATAAAGATTTTCAATTTCAAAGAAACTTGCATCGAAGGTTGGGAAAAGACATTCGCTGTGAAAAATAGTCCAGCCAATTATAAGGAATAGTTGTTGTATTTAGAAAAGACGTGGGTGGAATCCTGAAAGACAATATGACAGATGTGAAGAAAAGATGACTGTAATAGAAAGACGGGTAAAAGCTTTATGGCTTTTAGTATTAATAGAAGGAGGCGGAATTCAGTTTAAAGAATAAAGAATTTATTTTTGATTGCAGAATTGAACCAAGAAAAAAAACAAAAAGAAAAAGGAAGGATAAAGGAAAAACAGGGATCAAAAGAAAAAGAAGACGCAATTAAAATATGAGATCATTCCAATGATATCTTTGAATTACTGTTTAGTTCAAGTTAATTGCAAGATAACAGACAATCGCTTTCGCTTTCGCTTTCACTCTCTCTCTCCCTCTCTCTCTTTCTCTCTCCCCACTCTTTCTCTCTTTTGTATATATATATATATATAAGTTGAATATATGGATCGGAATCCGACAAGATAAATAGAGTAAGTAAAGAACAAGTAGGAAAAAGTATTTTTAATCTAACATGTTTTACATTTAACAAGCTTCTTCAAAGATTCTTTAAAGATGTTTTTAAAGAATCTCTGAAGAAGCTTGTTAAAGTGAAACATGTTAGATTAAAACTATTTTTCTTAACTCTTCTTTAATTATTCTATTCACACACACACACACACACACACATATATATATGTGTGTGTGTGTATGTGTGTGTGTATGTGTATGTGTGCCTCTGTGTGTGTGTGTGTGTGTGTGTGTGTGTGTGTGTGTGTGTGTGTGTGTGTGTGTGTAAAGTTTTGGTTAAAGTTCTTTGTCAAGGCTTGTCTTATATTTTGATTTATTTTTCCTGTTTCGAACGATTTGCCTGTTTTATTGCACATATTTAAATATAAATTTGGCCGAGTCTGAGTACTTTGAACTTTCATAAGCAATTATTAAAGAAGCTATGTTTTTGGTATCTGTAAGTTTTATAATTTGCAAATAGATGTTATTCGCGTCTTCATGCGACAGTTCTTGTTATCGTTTTTTATTAAGAAAATATATTAAGTACGTTTGTTTATACACACACACACACACACACACACACACATGTATATATATATATATATATATATATAATGAGAGAAAAAAATAGTAAATTAACTGTTGGATGTTACCTTCAGCATCTTGTTTCCAGAGTTAAGAAGGTGGATTTTTCTTCTGCTTCTCAGGGGCTTTTTTCTAATTTACTCTTTCTACGAAACTCTGGAGTCGGGATACTGAGAGTAACATCAATCAGTTAAGTGACAACCTTTGGCTCATTTTAATTCTATTAATATTCTACCATTGATAACGAGCACTTTATTACAAAGCGTTTGCTTTAAATGCCCATTTATCAGTATTTTGCTGACTGTCAGCAATTTTGTCTTTACACAATTTTTCAAGTTTCTGATCTATATATATATATATATATATATATATATATATATAACTATATATATAACTAAAGAGTGTTACATCACCATCAAAGACCATGAACAAAACTTTGATACAAATCCTACTACTAGGATCATAAATTCTACAAGGCTTGAGATTGGAAGAACAAGTAAAGAATATCGTCGAACGGGTAAATAAACAAATCAAGGAGTACATTAGATTAGAGGTATGGATCGATACACCTAGCATTCTCAAGATGTCACCTATACAGGTACCAGGCTCGACGTTGCTTAACTTCTGTGATCGTACCAGAACTAGCATTTCGAGGTGATATGGCCGTAAACCCAGTAGGAATAAGGAAGTTCGTCATTTATTTGACTAAGATTTTAAATAAAATAATTTCACCTTTTGTTCAAATAATTTTTCTGTAGAAATCCTATATCTGAATAAAGAGACAGTCCTCAATTACAGAATAGCGACTTACTTTTATATTTTCTACTACAATCCTATATAAAAATGATACAAAGGATGTGCGTTGTGTTACAGTGGATATCGGCTCGGAACGAGAAATTGGGGAGCCGAGTTCGAATTCCAGTTGAATTCATTGCATTCACTTACGCGCAAATACCCTTGGGAAAGGTATTAATGCGTTTCTTCCTTCCAATTATGGGTTAAAGAACAGGAAAGAATGGGTTCTATAGCCTTGGCTGGCAACCAGTCTCCCGCAGAAAGCAATGGCAACCTACTACGGGATAATCTTCTGCCCAATCAATCATGTCTCTTTCTAGACATGATCGCCCAAGCGTGTTTCACGTATGGCACTTAACTGACTGACTACAATCCACCCACGCCTCTGTGTAGGACAGGGTAGTGTGATCTCTTCAAACCCCACACTTATTGCTGAAACTGAGAATTAAACAGAACGTGGTTATTAATGGAGCCTCAAGCAGTTTTTTTATTATATATATAATTTTTTATTTAGGATGCCTTATAAGTATAACTCTAAACAGTCTCATCCTTTTATAGCAATGAAATTATTAAAAACAAACATTTCATCGTAACAGTTGAGAACTAGAGCGAGATGTGCGTGCGCAAAATTATTAATTTAATACTCGTATAGTTCGTTGATATCTCTGATCAAATTACCAAATACGTTTGTAATTTTTTTTTTAAATATATACGCACAAATGTATTCCCATTAACTGTGGGATCTGAATCTTCCTTTTTCTTCTAAAACATATTTTTTAGATCCAGCCAACTGGTTTTAAATCTTTCTGCATAGATAAATGGATCATCCGGTGATATGGAATATTCTTCACTTTGTATCATATCTTAATTTATTGGATCTCATTTCATGTTTGCGCTGCAAAACATTCTACACAAAAGGCTATCGTCTTATTTGTTTTTATTTGTTAAACATTATTTTCATTATTACAAGTACTAAAAGTTATATATGCGCGTCTCACTCATATTCTAGTCGAGAGGTAGCCATTTTCAGTGGAACGCAAATTGTGTAAAACTTCAAGTAACAAACTATGTTGTCGATATTGAGGATGAATAACAAATAATAGCACATTATATAATGGTTATTTTTCTCTCACGCAAAAATATTATGTCGAGTTAAGAGCATGAAAGGGCAAGGCTCCCATTAATAATAAAAAACTAAAAAAGAACTTTTAAAAACAGTTTATTTCTATTAATAGCGTTCACACATTATTGTATATATATATCTATATAAAATATATTGTAGAGCATCGTTGACCTTGACTTGTATAAAATACGTATACTGTTGACACAGTGAATCATTTTAAAACCCTTAGTCGGCAGATAGCAAAAGGTTGCTGACCCCTGCTCTAATTTCTTACCCGTTTCTATTTTGATTCATATTGTAGAATTACTTGAGAATCATGGCATAAAAATCTGTTGTGGCGAAACTTCGCCGCCAAGTTGTAGTGACCGGTTTGTACCGGAAGTAAGACCCGGAAGAAAAAGGTAGGTTCAAAACAGTGTCTTAGTATGACAAGAAACAAGATATTCGAAGGAAGTGTTAATAATAAATAATATAGAAATAAGTAAGTCTGAAGGTATTATTACGCTGCTTATTGCCTGACTACTAGCTTCCGTTAACTGTTCTCATTCACTTCCCCTAGAAATCATGCAGGTAATTACTTATAACAAGAGGAAGAATCCATTCCTCGTAAAATAATGGCAGCATAAACCAACCAGAAGTCATTCAAATTTAGTCAAACACCTTAACAATTACACTACAGAAACAACCAGTAGATGTCATTCATACTTAATCAAGCGATTTAACAATTATGCTATAGAAAACAAGCTGAAGACGTGATCCAATTTTTGTCAAACTTCTTAACAATGAAGTTCCAGAAAAAAATCGACAGGCCTCTTTAACAGCTAGACGACAGAATACAACCATTAGATGCCGTGCAAATTTAGTAATACGCTTTGGCAATTAGTCTATAGTTTACAATCAGCAGACTTTTCGCCAAACTCTACGACGTTATTCAAATTTAGTTCATTAACTTACCATTTCGGGGCAAGATGTCATAAATATACCTCAAACAAATTTCATCAGCTGTTTTACGGAAGAGACTGTAAAATGCATGCATTAGACTTCATTCAAATTTAATGAAACGCCTGACAGAATCTGGCTTCAGAAGTCGATCGTAGACCTCAGTTTAATTAACTCAAACAAAGCTCAATTTTTGATACATATAATACATATATATAGGAAAAATGAAAAACCCGTGAAAACAGAGAAGATAATCCAAAAAGTTTTATCTAATCAATATAAAATATTAAATAGATAAAAATAGAGAGCTCAATATATCTGAACCTCTCTTCATGCTGAAAATATGCTTAACTGCGGGACTTAGTCTTGTCATAATTATAAACAACATGCAAATAAAAAAAAATCTATAGCAAATAAAAAATGCAGAGAACTGCCAAATTAAATGAACAATTCTGAGTCATGATTATAGCATAATTATATAATGGTTATTTTTCTCTCACTTAAAAATATAGTGTAGAGTTTGAAGGAACCTGTTCTCCAGGGTTGTACTCCTCATTCCTCTAAAATGTATGTAGTCAAGACAATCCCTGATGAGTGGAACTTTTGCCTCTGTTTACACTTAGACGTGAAGATCTCAACACTAAAATCTGAAATTGTACGGAGGTGACTGAATACGATACTGTGACAATAGAGTTTTTTTTTCTTTTTGTCTCTAAACAAATAAATATCGTGATCAATGCACACAAAGTCAGTTTTTGATTAAAACAGTTTACAGAGCATCGATATATGCAAAGTTAATGAAGTCGAAATAAATTAAATATGCAATGTGGATGCGTTAATAAAAAATTTCAGTTATTGTTTTATGGTGTCAGTCATAAAATTGCAATAAATCAAATTTTACATGCGTATTTATGAGAGCTTTTAGAAAATACAAATAGAACAAAACTGGACAAAATAGTATTAGCCAGGAATTCCAATATCTACCAACCTAGCACTTTCTTACTTTGTATGTCTTTCTGTCTCCTTCTCCCCTCTCTCTCTCTCTCTCTCTCTCTATCCCTCTTTATTCCTCCCTCTCTCGTCTCCTTCTTTCTCTCTCTCTCTCTCTCTCTCTACTCTATATAAGTGCGCGCGCGCGCGCGCGTGTGTGTGTGTGTGTGTGTGTGTGCATTAGTTTCAGATAGAGTGTATCTGTAAAGAAACAAAATGAATCAATAAAAGACAAGAGGAAAAATATTCTTAGACAACGCATTTCGTCCTCTGAGGGACTTCATCAAAGTAATGACTTTAGCGTCGACTAAAAATAGTTTTTTCCTCTTGTCTCTTTTTATTCATATATATATATATATATATATATATATATGAAGATGATGAAAAATACTGGAAATTTTTATTAACGATGCATTTCGCCGTAGAGCTTTCACTTTCATTCATCGTCAGGTTAAAATGAAAGAAATCTTCCTGTGTGTGAGGAAAACTGGCTTGGGACCTCGGCAGGGTAAGAGGGCAAATCATAAATCAAATTAACTACATTAGCTTACCAAATCCAACTTAGATAGTGTGTGTCCACCTGCGTGTTTGTTTGTTTTTACCTATATCTGTATTAGAGCCGTTTGATTTAGTAGGATTTTAAATCAGGGATGTATTTTTGTTATATATATATATATATATATATATATAAACGAGATTATAATTATACTCGAGTTGAAAACCTTCCTCGAAAACTTTCGACGGAAGGAAAAAATGGTTTTATGAAAAGAAAGTGCTTAGAATATGAACGTCAGTCAAAAATGTTCGGACCGAGATCAGCACGAAGCCCCCCCCCCCCCAAAAAAAAAACCCGATACGAGTAATCATCTAACAGAAAGCGCTCAATACAGAGGTAGAGCGAAATAAATAGATAACACGTAATGAGCCAGACGAACCTTCCTAGGTTTCACCTAAACGGATCGTCAGGGAATATATATATATATATATATATATATATATATATATATAGTCATCCGCAGACAGATCTGTTTCGCTGTATCACAGCTCATCTGTACGGTTAGACTCCGATTGCTTTTTAACCCAGGATTGAAACCCGACCGAGGATATATATATGATAAAATATAGTTTTAAAGTTTTCTATATTTATGGCCTGACGATTGCGCTTAAGCCTTTAGGTGTTGACTTCAATGTTCACTTTAATCTCCTTAAAAATGGTCATTGAGGTGAATGAAAGCGCTTAGAAAATCAAAAATTATGGAACATTTTTGCATTCCATGTCTTCAGCAAAAAGGAAAAACGTAAAAATACTGGAAAAATTAAATCAAAAATTAATAAAATGTTCCTTATCGGTCGGTTTTAAGAAAGCATGTTTAAAAGAAAGATTACTGCCCAAATATGCATTATATATATATATAAGAAAAGTTAAGGCAGACACGTTCTTTCATGGTAAATCGGAAGTTTACGCCTATTTCAGGCGAACCATCATCATCTTCTGTCTTTATTGTACAGAAGATTTTACATGAAGCTTGTAAAATTTTACACGATTCGCGTAAAATCTTTTGTACAATAAAGAAGGAAGCTGATGATGGTTCGCCTGAAATAGGCGTAAACTTCCGATTTACCATGAAATAACGTGTCTGCATTAATTTTTCTTATATTTGCTCTATATGTATTTATATACATATATATTTAGAGTTCCCTTAGAGAGCTATCCTACCACTGTATGTACAGGATACTCCTTTGGATTTTTCTATATCTACACCGCAGGCTGATATATATATATATATATATATATATATAGTTGCGCAAACGTGTACATACATACACACTTACCTCGGCATATACATATATTAGAGCCTTTCTGCATGCATATACATACATGTGCAGATATACATGTCCATCGATATATACCTTGCATACATATATTCACACATGCATATACACATCAGTCAGTCAATCAGTTAACTGCCATACGTAATACACGCTTTGGGCGATCATGTGTCGAAAGAGATATAACTGACTGGGTAGAAGATTATCCCGCAGTAGTTTACCATTACTTTCTGCTGTAGACTGCTTACCAACCAAAGCTATAGAATCCAATCTGTCCTGTTATTTAACCTATAACTAGAGGGAAGGGACAGATTAGTATTTGCGTAAGTGAATGCAAGAAATTAAACTGGAATTCGAACTCGGCTACCCGATTTTTCGTTTCGAGCCGATATCCATTGCACCACAGCACATATCATAGAACGTTTTTAAAAATTACTCGTACATATATATATATATATACATACATACAACTATTTAAATATACATATATATGCGTATATATATGTGTGTGTATATACCTGTACACACTTAAATAAGTATATGTGCCCCTCATATATACGCGTTCATACACACACACGCACACACACACACACATACACACACATACACACCCTGCGTATCGCCCACTTCTTGCACAGCACATTTTCTTTTATGTACTAACGTTCATTTATTACAAGGTTCTAATGCTACTCGTGCCAGAGAGTTATTGTGTAAGTGGTTATTATGACGGTGTGTAATATGAATTAAAGATGAGTCGATCGGAATTAAAGATTAGGAGAACAAAGTGTATAGATATTGACTGACCCTTGACTTTGAGAGGTTAATTTCCAAGGAAGCATCTACACGAGAATTTGTTCAAATTAACAGACCTTGGGAAAAACACTGACTTAATGAAACATGATGAAATATCGAAGATAGATGTAGAGGAGAGGGACAGGGAGGAGGGAGACATATTTTGACTGTCAATGATGACAAAGTGTATTACAGTTTTCAACTGTTATTACTTGGACATATATATTGGTAATTGGTCATCCATTTTTCTTTTCCGTCAACAACAGTAATCCATGGATTCATTGCTAAGTAGATATTGCATGTTCGGAGGAAGTGTAGGAAATGTCGTTAGTCATACCGTATATACGTAGGTTATGAGAAACAAGTGCTTAAATTTATTGACGTTTCAGTTGAATCAAAGTTGTGTTGGAAGATCAGGATATTAGTGCGAATATATCATAAACTCTTTTACTTTTGACTTTTCTCTCTTTCTCTTTCTCTCTTTATCTCTCTCTCTCTCCCTCTGTGTGTGTGTGTGTGTGTGTGTGTGTGTGTGTGTGTGTGTGTGTGTGTGTGTGTGTGTGTAATTGTCTGCGCAATGGCCCTCATCAAAAGCGCAAACATCCATCCTGTCCGTGAGTGAGTTGAATAGCCCGGCAGAAGTGAGCTTCTCCTCCATTTTCTGTCTATTCAAGTTGTGACATTTCATCCATCAGTACAAGAGAAACGCACCCGCAATAAACACGCACAAAACTACGAATTTGCTTTTCACAAAGGTCCATTACTCCAGGGTCAATCCGTGCAATTAAAACCAATGGAAAACTTTAGATGGCTCTTTCATTAGTTGTTTTATTTTTAGCCTTTGATTGATACCGTCTGTTTCTCTCTTGAGAGTAACCAGTCAGGTGACCAGATATAAACGCAACTGACCGCTCATCATTCATAGTTAACATGCTAGAAAGATTTTAGCTAATTCAATAGCTTCCACATACATATGCTGCTAAAATAAATCTCCTTTAAAAAATGTTTGCCAGAAGAGGTCGACGCCCAACTGAACAGTATGGTCAATTCTAACCACATTTATGGGTTAAATAGTAGGATTTATATCTGAAAAAGCCATTGTTATACACAAAAAAAATGTAAATACAATATTCACTCTCAAAAAATATTCTTACAATCCAAAATATGTTTTGGATTTACATAACCAACAAAGGTTTGATAAGCCGTAAAACAAACACGTCAATCAATCAATGAGCAATTTTAAATGATCATCATGATCTAAATATAGATAGCTTATATAGAGAGTGAGAGAAGGAGGAGAGAGAAATTTAATAAGTTCTTTAATGAAATTTGATGAATTAAAAGGAAACAAAATGATAACAATATTAGAATTTTCGGACACGCATGTTTCCTTTTTAATAAGACAAGAAATAAATACAGAAATGTGAAACACACTTCGCGGGATATTGATGTTTTTGTTTGTTAGAGGACGCTTTGTAGAAAATATATTCTCTGAGTAAACCCAAATCCCTGTTTAATATATATATATATATATATATATATATATATATATATATATATATATTGTGTGTGTGTGTTCCTAGTATGTATCTTCTACAAATAAAAAATGTCATTTTATCATGACATAATCCAACAATTTCCTCCATACGATCTAAATGTTCAACTTTATAGTTCAACCTAATTTTCACTTTTGTTTCAACAATACAGACATACCGATAACCTTATTGTTTAACTTCCTTCAACAACCATAACTTTCTGAATAACCATATATATTTTCTAAAATAAACCATTTTCACCATTTGTTTTTAAAATATCATCTGAAGAAGAACAATATCGTTCTGAAACATGATTTCTGTGTAGTGATATAATGCTTTTATAGACCATTGTAATAACAAAGTTACAATACGTGCATACATACTTACCTACATTATACATACATACATATAATGTATGAATCTTATAACTATTTAATTTTTAGTATAACACAGGATTTATGTTTTGGGTGATCAAAAATATAAATAAAATAATATAATATCAGAAATAAAATAACATAAATAAAAAATAAAATATATCGATTGGGTTCTAATGAATTCAATAGATTTACTTAACCTGGCGAAAGTTGTATCTGCGAATCTCAAACTCTGACCTAAGATAAGTCTTTTGAACTTACAGGTGTTTTGACTATTAGTATTATGTGTGTGTGTGTGTTTTCTGTGCAAGTTTCGTATTTTTTCATACAAACACAAACACACTCACATTAAGATTCCTCTCAAGTTGATAGTATTTTTGTTTTTCATAATGTGATAATTAAAATGTGTACGAATTACACTAAGTTTCGACATGCAACATGTCAACCTACGAGAAAGTGTGGTACATATGTGGCCAAGGTAAGAATTTGATAGGGAGAGAAAATGCAAGAAACACACACACAAACATCCACGCAAATATATATATATTACGATTGAGCTCTCATTACGATTGAGCTCTCTGGAGAATAAAATTTTAAAAACAGTTTCCACTTCGGCTATAATGCGTGACTCTTCCGAAATGAATTGAGTTCTCTCGGTGACTGGCGTCTGTATACACTGCTTACATACAAGACGTTAAAATTTCTCTTCTCTTCTCTGACCCGATGCGCTGATGGCTTAGGGAGTAGAGACTCCGACTGACACCAAATCGGTCGAGTTTCGATCCCGGCCAGAAGCAAGTAGATATGTCTAGCCACACTGATGAGCTGCGAAACGGGCTTGTATGTGGATGACTAATATATATATATATATATACCAAATAAAAAAACTAACATTTAATCATCATAGAAAACCATTTTACCTTCTATCAGTATAGATGATGATAACCTTCAGGAAGGCAACTCATTGCACCTTCCTGGGCTCACAGTTCCCACTGAAATAAAACGAATTGATTATATTTGAATCAATTTTTAGGTATGCTACTAGGAAAGTTGGTTCTCTGTGACTGCCAGAAATATTCTTCTTGCACAAAATCTATCTTGTACATTCATAAATCTGTCATTCGTTCATAAATATTGCTACTATATCTGATCGGGTGCTCATGCTATTTATATCGTTATTCCCGACCATATCCAAAGAAGGATCTGTAATGTTATTGGTCCTAATCTGACATCACGAGTACAGTTACTTTCACACCATCTTGACTTTCTTTTTTTTAATATTTTCATTGCAACTGTTCTTGACACCTTCGACCGCGTGTATTTAAGCCTACGACTCGATTGACAAATAGGTTGCATCATTTTAATTTTGAAATAGCCAGATGTAAATTTTATTCTAATAGTTTATTTTCTCGCACTTGTCGCTTATGAAACTCCCTTCTACTTTCTTGTTTCCCTGCCACCTACGTTACGTTCTTTAAAAATGTAAATACAACAACAATCGCCATTTTCTGGTTTCCTGAAAACTGTTCTTTATTATCCTTTCTCCTCACTAATGTATTTTCATTTACTTTCACTCCCATTAACTCACAAATGTCTTAGTGGTATTATTGCCTTGTTTGAGATGAAATGATTGAAAAATTGTATATATATGTATTAATAAGGTTTACTTTCGTTTGGACTCAGACAACAAATATGTAGTGTTCAGAGTGCATAATCTTCAAAATAATCGTCAAGAACTAATTCTTAACCGTAACACTGTTTTAAGATTCTATAAATTAAGACAAGAAAGACTGCGATCAGTGGATCATTCAGATAACTGTCTTACAAAAGACAATTAAATTATAGCTAAATTTGTGAAGGTGTATCACAGACTTGGCATCCATATTTACATCAAGAATTTGATCACTTACCACTGGCGAATTTTAAATGATAGCTAAATTTGCAGTGTCACAGAGCTGACTTCAGTATTAAAACGAAGAGTTTGGTAGCTGAATCTGAAATTCTTTTTTCGTGAGCTCACCTCTAGAGGAAATGAATGGCAGATGCGAAAGGCAGGCTCCGTGTGGATGGACATTCAGTTCGAAAGGATGACAGCAGAAGGCTGAAGTGGCTCGTCTTTTGGAACTCACAATGGACACCACGTCGACCACACGAAGATTCAAAGATTGCTTTGGGTCATCTTTGTGGCAAGGTCACACATCTCGCTTGACAGCTGAGAAGCTTTTGTTGAATGCTGAAAAACATTGAAGTAAAAATGCAACGGGAACCAGAATGTGATTTGGCAAGACTTAGATGGAAAAACCAAGGCAGGAAGTTCGTAAAGGATGGAATCCTACTATTTGTATAGGAAATTTAGAAAAATCAGCTTTCTTTCGTGACTTGTGACAGAGTGTGTGCCTTTAAAACCGAACTTAGGAGACATAGTCACGATTAAAACGTAATCGGTGTCTCTAGGGAGACTGAAGCGAACTTAATGCAGACGGAAAAGCCTCTTGTGTATAGTTTCTTCTCTGTCTCCTTGAAATTATTTTTTCTGTCTCAAAAGTGTTTCTCATTTTATCCGCCTTCCATTCCTTCTCTCCAAGTTTTATAATAAATCTTTTTTCAATCATCATTTCTTATCGTTGTATCTTTCCAGCTCTTTATTACTCATTCTGTTTATCTATCTCGATCTCTTTCCACACATATTATACACGTTTAAAGGCTGCGAACACTAAATTAAAAAAACAAAACTTGTATACATAACTCATTTTATTTTAGTAAGTCAGTGGTTAGTATATAAGAACTGTTCAAAATTTTTCTAACGGTTGTTTTCGACTATTGATTTGGGCCATTATCAACATCTAAGACCTTAAGAGTTGAAGGTTATCAGAGATTCATTTTTACGGGTTTTTTTTTATAAGCGTTTCGCCCCGAGCAAGGCATGTAACTGGCACTACTGCGCAGGGGGCTACATAGAGTGGAGAAAGGATGGTTAAATATAGGAAATGTCAGAGGGTGGGTGATAGGCGGGTAGGGATACCGAGAATGGTTAAATATAGGAAATGTCAGACGGTGGGTGATAGAATGTAGCTGTCGGGAAAGCAGAATGTAGCTGTCGGGAAAGCAGACTTGTGGAAGGGAGTTCCACAGGCGGGGAGCGCGAGAAAAGAAGCTGTTGGAGTAGAATTTACGGTTACATCTTATCTGTTTAACTGTAAAAGGGTGGGACCTAGTTAATAATTTAGTATCTCGGGTAAATTCGTGCTTAGGCGGCACCAGTGATCTAAGTTCATCGAAGCAGAAGCCATGAAAGTACTTGTAGACGAGGCACAGGGAAGCCACATCACGTCGGTGAAAGAGTGATTTACCAGCTTCTTGTGAGTTATTTAAAACCGAATTATATTTTCTTGAGCGAATTATGCATAAACAATTTTTCAAGAATACCACAGATTTTTCCAGATATCAATCCTAACATTTGACCCCCAACTGTGCGGCGGGGAAGATAGATTCATAAATTTTCCATGATTATTTGCAAGTATGTGACTGTAACGATTCCTACTGGAATTCGAACTCGGTTCTCCGATTTCTTATTCCGAGCCACTATTCATTACAATATCCGCATATTCACCTTTAATAGTTAAAGAGAAAAATATATAGTATTCTGTTAGTTCATTATTTAAATAATAGCACCGTGGCGTTGGGACATCAAAGGTTTGAAGCAGGGCTTAACCGCGCGGCGCACCTAATGCCGAATTTAAAGTGGGAGTCCTTTACATACGTGGGATCAGAAACCAAAAATAGTCCTGTTCGTTTCGGCATTTTACCACTTTGGGCGCAGCTCGGATTCTAGACATTCCACCACAGTCAAGATCACAGCGTCCACAGCCCCATGCCACAGGTAACTGTGAATTCCATAATATTTTTAGGCTCTATAGTATGTCCTTCGTTAGTTACATAGCAGTTAAAAGAGTTTTCTTTATCCTACACTAGTTTCCAACAAAGGTTATTTAACCCCATTCCTGGGGGAGATAAGAGATAGATGCATAACCTTTTCCAATCGTATTAGTGCGACAGTCGATGTAATGAACTAAACCTGCTAAACCTCTACTACGGAATTTAATGAATGGTTCTTAACCAAAGGACTGGGAAGGACATACAGTAACTTCTATTTATATCTTTTTCGAATATACATTAAAACGTTTTACTTCTAATGTTTTCCTCGCTATCTTTCCTTATCTGCTTTCTGTTTTTCGACAAATTAGCCACTCTCCGAGTTTCGACCAAACTTACATTAAATCTTACAACATTTAAATGTCTTGTACTTCTGATGGAAATGCTATCCTCCCTCACCCGACACTCTTCCTCAGAGCTACATATTCATTTCCTCTATTTTCAGCCTCGTCTAATAATAAATCCTCTATATTTTCTCACTGCCAAGCACAAAAAAATCATCTTTCTAGTCGTAAATTTTTCTTCTGCTCTCTCACCGTTCTTTCTTCGTGTCGAAAGCTTGTCTCACTTCAAAACTCTCGGTGTTTCTCTTTTACTTCTCTTTCTTTTGCTTCCATTTCTATTCACCTCTCCGTGCAATTTTACACAAAAGTAATTCATAACCTGGATGCAATTAGTCGAATAATAAAAAAGAACTCGTCCTCCACTAATTAGTCAGTAATTTATATTATGCTCTTGTAGTAAATTAACTGTGTTCTTTTTAATTTCAAAAATGTTTACCGCCTCGTGATTGGTTGATTACTAATTCACAGCCTCGTTTCACACTCACGCGAAAAGAGAGTCTATTTGCCTTCTCTTTCAGAAAAATATTTCTCTTACACTTCTGCATCGTAAACCATTAATGTTACTTTGTACTTAGAAAATGGAACACGTATATTGATTCCGTTCTTCATTTATGCATTCACTAATTTTCTTTCTTCTCTCTCATTTTAGTTGCTGTTTTCTGTTCCATATTTCCATATTATTAGATTTTCTGTTCTCTTTCTTCTATCTGCCTTTTGCACGTCTATTTTCTCTTTCATTGGTTATTTTGCATTTTCTCTAGAATTTCCATTCTTTTTCCGTTTTCGTTTTTATATTATCACTTCCCTCGAGTTAACTACTTTTTCTCATAATAAACTTCTTGTCAGTTTTAAAATCTATTTTTCTGGGTTTTTCTATTCTTGTATATACTTTCCTTCCTGTTTTATTGGTCATTTTACATTCCTTCCTTCCTCCCGGTCTTTACGCCTTCCTTCATTCCTTCTTTCCTCCGTCCGCCGTTCTTTCCTTCTCCCTTTCTTGCCTTCTTTCCTTCCTCCTTCCTTTCGTTCGTTCCATCCTTCCTTCCACGTTTCATCCTTCTTTTCTCCCTCTCTTCTTCTCTTTCTACCTCTTTTCTTCCTCGGTACTCGTTTTCTTTCTCCCTCTCAATCCCAATTTTCCTTTCCTTCCAAACTTGCTTCTTTCATTCCTTATTTGCTTCCCTATCCATTCCTTTTTCTCTTTCTTTTCTCATTCCTCACTTCTTTCTTTCGTTCCTCCTTCCACTCTTTCTTTCTCCTTCCCTTGCCCCTCTTTTCATTGATTTCTTCCTCCCCACCCCTTTCCTTCTTTTCTCTATCTCTCTTCCTACCTTCCTTCCTTCTTTTTTTCTGTATTTCTCTACCCCTTCTCATCTTAATTCTTAATTCTTTTCTGTCTTTTATTCTTTCTTTTTTCTCAATACATCAACTCAAGCAAATTGAACTAATTGAAAGTTTTATAACCAACAAATCTGTTCTGGATGTTTATTAAATCCAATTCTTAATATTTCCGTACCAAAATGGGGAGGAAAAACTATTTTAAGCATTCATCTGCTCTCCTAATCAGCAATGATTTTAGTCCTAGAATTACCAATTAAAAATTGTCCTTATGATATGTTTATCCTTTTTCAAGCAGTTTCTCAATAAACACTAAACATTTATTTATGAGACATGTTTAGGTTGGAACTAATGTCTCCTTCTCGTAAATCAGGATATAAACATTGATTTATATCTTTTTATGGCCTCGATAGTTTGCTGATATTTCAATTTCGCACTTAAAAATCTTTTCCGTATAACCCAAACCTAATTAATCGATAAAGCTGTAGTCTCTTTCTTCTAAGAAATCATCTGTCGATGAATTGAATAAAATTTAGCATCCGGATTCGAAGAATTATCCTTTGAGTTTAAAATGAGCTGATTGTCGATCTTTCAAAATTTGAATGATTGTCTGACAGCGTATTGATCAATGGTGTAATCTATTCATTTTCATTTTTAACGCCGCTTCAGCAATGAACCTCTTCAACAAAACACTATCCTTGATGACAGCACATTTGAGTAATGTTCGTCGTTATTTATTTGAAACCGATAAACAAGTTAACATGAGTGCATATAGATGTGTAAGTGAAAAAGAAATTTATATATACCCAATTATTGTCAATCAAGTATTTCAAACGTTATATTAAGATTAAGGAATAATGCAGGTATTCTTATGTTGAGAATCAAAAGCCTTGTATTAATTTATACGAATTATACACATGCGAAGGCAGGTTAAAAGTTCGCAACACTGCACAGAAACGAATGATCATATATTCTCGTAGTTAGTTCAACACACTTGACAAATAAATCATTTCTGGGTTTTCTTCGTCCGTTCTAAAACAGTATCATGTTTGACCATTCTGCTGTTTCCAAAATTCTACCTCTTTCAAATTTCTTTTAAGGTCTGGACACAATAAATAATATAATGGGGTAAGATCCGATGAGTTAGGTGGATAGTTTATGCGCACAAATTACAAATTCTTTAAGACATGTCATCGTCTTACCATTCCTGTAAGCATTATCCTAAAAAAAAAAAAGAGAACAACTTTCTGCAACGTATGTGCTTCAAAGCAGCTTACTCTTTTACTTTTTCGTAAAATTAATATGACGCTTAATGCAAAAGGCAGAAGTTGATATGATAAGTATTAACACCAAAAATTATCTTCACAGCTTATATCAATTTTTAAACATTTACATTTAAAGTTCGTTTGAATAATGTACAGACGCCTAATTTTCGCAGGATTTTACTTAAAACCTTACTTCAAATATGACTATTTCATGATTAAATCCAAATAAAGTTGAGATATTTTGCATTAGATACATTGAATGGAAAATATATTCAAACTAGAATTCTATGAATCACCGCATTTTTTAGTTTATTTGATAAGTAAAAATTGTGTAAAAGTTGTAAAAGATTACAAAAAGCAGCTCAATGAATAAGATGTGTTAGATCATTTGTTAGATCTTCTTCTTCTTCTATGTGCCCTGTCCCTTCAGGACGTAGGTGATCATGGCTTTCCACGTTTCCCTATCCCTGGTGGCTCTGAGCACGCCTTCTCCTTTTACACCATGCAATCCTCGTTCCTTCATCCACCTGATTAGGTCCTTCAAATATGTTATCCTTGCTTTCCCCTGTCTCTCTTTCGCTCTATTTGGCCCGTTAGTATCAGATTCTCCAAGCCCTCCTTCCTCAAATTGTTAGATCATAATTAATAAATAGAAAAATAGAAAAGTATATATAAGACCGTAATACTACTGAACACAAATTATAAATCAAAATGTTTTTAATTTGGATTGTTTATTGAAAATCACGACACAATTACTGCACTGCTTTATAATATAGTTAAATTGTTCAGTATAATTTGTATTTTGAAGGCCGTATTCAATACAGTGGTTTAATAATAATGTGGTTGTTCCATGCATATTGTCTATATAACGTTTTTAAAGATACAGTAAATTATAAGTTTTATAAGGCTTTCTCTGATTACCAGAATTAAATTCTAACGCACAGAAACTTAATCTCTTAAACTGGTCCCTCAAAAAAACGGTAAGTATGTGTAAAATGATATATGTCCTCATTTAGTATGTCAATCCTCAACTTTAATCCTCAACTGTTTCGACCTGCCTTAATGTATGTGTGTGATTGTTATGTGATTGTTATGTGACTGAACGCCGACGACTGGTACCAGTCGTTGGCGTTCAATCCCAGATAAAAGTCAAGACTTTGAATGTAGATTTTCCTGGTCGACAGATTACTAGGAACATTAGTACTAAACAATCATCTAATATTTATTTCTATTTGTATCAATGCTACACAAAATAAATATCTGCCTTTTTTGTAAGAAATCTAAAAGGAATTTTTATTTCTTCTGCGTGTGTGGGTTTCGCTTTCATTGTAAATCTAATTAATGATAAGAAAAGGAAAGTAATTTTGACAAACGTGGGATAAGTCTTAGGGTCAAAAGGGTGATTTTTCGCATGACGCCGCTTTTTTAACGACTGTCAATCTTCTGCGATGATTAAAATTGTAATAAAACCTAAACATATGAAAGTGAATTTATACATTTTCATCATTTTTAGTTATTATTGGCAATGTTATTTGTTGTTAGATTGTTAATTTACAATATTTATTTTTTATATTACTTATTGAGTATGTTGGCAAAATATCACCTAATTGCCAATTGATTCAAACTTTATAAAATGGTAAATAATAAGGATTTTCTTATAATTGGTTCAGATATTTTAATAATTTAATAAATGTTTATAAATCTAGGAATAACAAATTGTTTTCACATTTATTTCTTTATAAACTGACAAATAATAAATATTGCGTTATATTAATTAGTTTCAATACAATTGTTGTATTAGTTTATGTTGTATAAAACTGTTTTTGTTAATAAACATTCTAATAAATAAATAGTGTTGAATATTTTCATTGTAAATTCTCCAGAACAAAAAATATATAAATTCACTGTTATATGTTTAGGTTTTATTCCAATTCTAGTCATCATATTTTCAAACAATAAACATAGGTAAAAGTTGGTTTAAAAATGGTGTCATGGGAAAAAAGAAAATTCTTCTTTGGAGACTATTTCGATCTATGGAGATCCAAGTTTGTCTTAATTTTTATTAACGTTAAGTTCAAAGTCAATATACATAACGTTTTCACTTTATAGAAAAGAATATTTAAATCGTTTCCAAGAGAGGTGTCATAAGCAAACTCGTAGCTATATATACCAATCATTAAAACGCGCAGATAAAAGAATATGGGGTTTACAATATTTCTACACTTAAATCCCTGGTAACCAACAGATAAGTAAATGTGATTTATTATTTACTAGCATTATAGCCGGAATTGCCTGTACAACTCAGAACATTTTAGTAGTAGGACTAGGTTATATAAAAAAATAATTATATAAAAAATTGTTGTTTAAAAATTGTTAAAAAATTCCATTAAAAAATCTATTTTCTTTTGTTTTGCGTAAACGTGATTTGATGTTTTGTGTGACATTGTAAACAACATTGCGTTTGTTTTTATTTCAAAATTTACGGGGCAAAATATTTACATTTTTTGTTGGATAAATGAATTTAACATAAAAATAAAAATTATTTATTTTGTTTTACTGAAATTAGAAATATAAAAACTATTACGCTCTCAGTTCAGAAATTTTCAAAGAATATTTAAAAATGTAGACATTTAATTTTAGAGGGAAAAAATTAAATATAAAAGCTCATTTTTTTTCTTAATAAAAAAATATTTTAGTCGCGTTTGACACGTATGATTTGATTTTTGTGACGTAGTCTAGCAACCATCTTAGATCTTAGATGTTTTACGGAGCAAATGTAAACAATTAGCTTCATTGTCCAAAAAGTGCGAGAGGAAAAATTGCTGAACTTAAACACAAAAAGTTTGTGTCGACCTAGCTTCCTTGTAGATATGTGTCCCTAGAAAGTTTGAATGACGTATCTTAAAAAATGTAGGTGTGCATAGATTACAGTCACACACAGACTCACAGATTGCCTTTATATATATAGATTAAAAAATGTAAGCGTACGTAAGGAACAGTCAAACACAGACTCACAGATTGCTCTTAATATATATAGATATTATTTACATTCGAACTAATGACCACATCTTTGTTTGTACAGAGTGCGACAAAACTATCTTCCACATATACCTCAGAGAAAGATCTCCCACAGAATGGTAACATATTAGTGGCAATCCTACATAATGGTAAAACATCTAGCTAAAGTCTTATCATTATGTGGGAAGTATTTCTGGAATATATCCGGCTTCCCACCTAGAACTGAGGCTCAATTGAATGAAGTCCACATCACGCCCTCCCTGATTTCTAACATAATCTCAAAACTTGACCCTCACAAAGCGAGTGGTGGGGACGGAATCCCAATCATAGTCTTGAAGAAATGTGCCCCTGAACTCCCTCTGTTCTTTCTAAGCTCTACAACTTCTGCCTATCTTCTTCCTGCTTTCCTGCCTGTTGGAAGTCTTCTTCTGTAGTTCCTATATTTGAGAACACTGGAGAACCATCGGACCCCGCAAATTACCGCCCTATCAGCCTTCTTCCGATCTTTGGCAAAGTGTTCGAAGCCATTATCAACGCCGAGGTCGTTCAGCATCTCACAGCCCACAGGCTCCTCTCGGACAAAAAGTATGGCTTCCGCTTCACCAGGTCTACTGTTGATATGCTAACGACCATCACCGAGTATATATACCAGGCTCTCGACAAGAATGGTGAAGCCCGAACCATTGCCTTGGATATCTCTAATGCGTTCGACAGAGTCTGGCATGCTGGCCTTCTACGGAAACTGCGAAGCTATGGTATAACTGGACTTTTGTTGGACCTAATCCAGTCATTCCTCTCTAACCGCACTCTGAAGGTGGTATTAAACGGACATGCCTCTCAGAACTATCCTACAAACGCGGGTGTTCCCCAAGGCTCTATCCTAGGTCCCACGCTCTTTCTGATCTACATCAATAATCTCCCCGATGCCATAACATCTCAAGTAGGCATGTACGCCGATGACACCACAGTTTACTCTCGCCTCGATCAAAAATCTGGTGTGGGTGACAAGGCGAACCTCGCTGCCGAGCTTGAAAAGGACCTCCAATCCGTGGTGGATTGCGGTAAGAAATGGCTCGTAAATTTCAATTCTTCCAAAACGAAGCTGCCATCAATTAACCACCATAGACAACCGCACCTACCTCCCATTAGCATGGAACCGGCTTACCTCCCAGAGAGTAAAACACTACGCCTGACACTCAACGGACCTCAAGTGGAATGACTACGTCGAATCCATTGCTAAATCCGATGCTATGAAAGTCAGTTCTCTGTGCAGGGCCCGGAAATTTTTTCCGTCTGAATCTATCCTGCACATATATAAATCTACCATCAGCCCGTGTATTGAATACTGCTGCCACATCTGGTCGGGTGCCCCTGCTATTCTCCTCGGGGTCCTTGACAAAATACCACGGAGAATCTGTAATGTGATCGATACCGACTTGGCTGACCGCCTGCAGTCACTCTCTCACCGGCGTGACGTTGCTTCCCTGTGCCTCTTCTATAAATACTTTCACGGCTTCTGCTCCGATGAACTTAGATCACTGGTGTCCCCTAGTTACGAATCTGCATGAGATACTAGATTAGCAACTAGGTCCCACCCTTTTACAGTGAAACCGATGAAATGTAACCGCAATTTCTACTCCAACAGCTTCTTTTCTCGCACTTCCCGCCTGTGGAATTCCCTACCGCATACTTGCTTCCCCGACGGCTACAACCTCCAGGAGTTTAAATGTAAGGTCAGTAGACACCTCTTAAAAAAAAATATGTAGGAGGTATTTCTGCTGTACCCTGCTTTATCACATCATCGTTCTCTCCGGCCATCGAATGTAAATACTGATAACTCCTCATCTAAAAAAATTAAGAGAGAAATTTTATTTATTTCAACATTTTTTAGGATTACTGATCATTTTTTTGTTTCTTTTGTTGTTATTACAACGTTTCGACGAAATCTTCAGATGAAAAGATTAAAAAGAATAACTTTTAAGATTTCAATATAATCCTTTCGTTTGAAGAAAAATCCAAAGGAAAAATGTCCATAACGCATCATTTGGTAATTTGTAACCAAATTAAAAAAACATTATTTCCAAAGAAATTGAGATGGCAGGTGCTCCAACAAAATCCTTAGAAACAATTTCAGTCACTTTCCTACCGCCGTAAGGTTGCCTCCCTGTGTCTTTTTTTATAAACATTTTCATGGCAATTGTTCGGATGAGCTCTTCGCTCTGGTATCTAAAGTTTTTTTTTAATGTAAGCGAGCTATTATCAATTTAAAGTTGAGCTGGTTAGATGTAGCCGTAAATTCTATGCTAAAAGTTTATTCTATCGCACTTCTCATTTGCTAAACCCCCTTCCGATTCTATGCTTTTATGCCAACTTTAATCTTCAAACATTTAAATGCAATGTTAATCGCCACTTACTCTCCTCCTGATTAATCTCTTGCCTTTCTGCTCATCACTAGTTTCTGTTTTTAATTCTTCCTAACCCTGTGTTTTAGTAGCATTACTATCTTGCATGGGGTGATACTGATTTATATATATATATATATATATATATATATATATATATATATATGGAGTTTCAAATTAATTAATGACGGTTAATTAATGGATTTCTTTGACCTTAATGAATTGTGGGGCCGCGAAACTCTGTAGTCAGACTAAAGTCAATTTGAAACTGTATCACATTTATAGATGACATAATATTCAGTGGGTTGTTTTCTGGGGAGTTAGGTGGCCAGATGTAAGATTTGGTGTGGTCGCAGAAATTCTCCGACAGTTATGACTTGTTCCCCTGCTTGTGTGACATGGTGCATAGTTTTGTTTTCAGACATAGGGTCTTCCAGCAGCCACGCATTTGACCTACAGTAGCATTACCAGCTCAAGGCAATTGATGTAGGCTTCCGTGCTACGTTTTTTATGTCATGTGGGAAGATGAATGGAAGCATAACGTCGCCACTACTAGTGATCCCTTCAAGCACCTTCGGAATCACCATTATACTCATCCAACTCTTTCTGAATGCTCTTCACTGTCTTCAGGTTGACACCTAAACACTCTGAAATGTTTCTATTCGACATTCAGACGCAAATTCTTAACAGTACAGCATGCTGTTTCCACATTTTTGGCAGAGTGAATTGCGTCCCGTTTTTTCTCACAGAGGGTGCCCAACTGACCCTTCTATACTGTGCCGTTGACAAAATCAAACACAAACAACGTGCATGCATGAAATTCAAAAAATTGGAGACAATTTATCCATAACAATTGTGCATATATATATATATGCATTAAGTAATTTGTCGAGATTTTCATTCGACCTCAACAGAATGTAGAAAGCACTGGACGGCCGTTTCGCGCTATATTTGGGACTCTTTAGCGGTGCGCATCCACTACTAGGAATCGAACCCAGACAGTTTTGGTTATTAAGCTGATGTCATACCAGTTGTACCACGGGCCCTGGTGACGAAGAGGTAACGAATTAAACTCGATGACGCGCCGCTCGTTCACAAATTCCGTGGTGGAACTCATCCAAGCTTCTTTACCCGTAGAACGGTGCCTCCCAGAGCCACGACTTCTTCAACACAAACCGCTAAATCCATAGCAAGTTAAGCTGGTTGAAGCACAGAGATATGATTGAAGTAGTAGGAGGATTTTGAATAATTAAGTAATTCACACACACACACACACACACACACACACACACACACACACACACACACATATATATATATATATATATATATATATCAGCTGGGATCAAATATAGTTCAAATATGTTTCGGAATCCGATAGAATAAGAAGATAAAAACAAATAGAAAGCGTTTATCAATCTAACATGTTTTCCTTTTATTAAAGCGTCATCAGAGATTGAGATATATCATTGGTAAATTATGTTTCGCGTGCATTCGTCACTTCAAACGCTAGAAAACGAGCTTACAAAATCCACAGATTCAAAAATCTAGATAGTACTTCTAACAGCAACACAAAATTGATAATCTGACCTTTTAACACTCTTTCTACTAAACTTGAAAATAAATTATTTATCCCTAATACAAGGATCTTCACCGCCCCGTCCATGACTAATCAGAGATATAATTAGAAAGAGAAACCAAAATTCAATGCCAATTCAAATGCCGGTACTCATAAATTGTTTACAGTATAAAAGAGTTTATATCGGGGAGATATCAAGTGATCTAAAAGACCGTATCTACCAACACAACAGATTTACGTTCAGACAAACATTGAAACTCTTGTGATACACGGGAACAAAACTGCCCATAACTTTAATTTTACTAATGCTGCCGTAATTAAAAAAAAAGGTCATAATTCTTTACAGAGAAAATCTTTCGAGAATCTGCTAATAACAATATTGCCAACTATAAAGACACGTCGAAAACATCGCCAACATTTGCTTAATCCATTTTAAAGGATCTCGCGTCTGCTTGTCGAAAAGAAACAGTATAAAAAACATTCACATATCAACAAACGAAAAACCAACGAACATATTGTATGCTACACAGATAGACATGTGGTGATACCACCGACCGAGCAAAAGCGAGCAAACCGGATGTTGGCTCTATGCCGACCAGAAAGCTAGTGAATAAAAAGTCGTCGTGCGCAAGTGGCTCCGCGCAGATGTTCCGGTTGAAAAATAAAAATTAATCAAATATCAAATTACCATTTTGTTATTTACCAGCCAATGGGGAGCCCGGAACCAAATACAAGGATGAAATGCGAAACAGCGTTTTGAGCCAGAAGGAAAATATAAAAGCCGTGACAAAAGGCACCCAGACAGACAGGCACAGACAGAGGAGAAGAGTGTAATTAGTTTCTTCCTTGACCTATGTCGAGCGGCTACTATGTTGCCTCTTTCTTCCTCCCCTGTTCTCAAAGTACTAACTGACCTTTTCAAAGACATTCCATGAACCAACTTGCTGACCTACTGACCTTAGAAACGGCAACTTGATAATGAACATTAATCATACCACTAAGCCTTTTACCTTTCAGCATTATATCTTCAATGAACATTCTTTTATCTACTTCAGCTCATTACTATCTGCCATGAACTCTCTCTAACTTTTATTTCAAGTATTGTTTTAATTATAAAACATAATTGCTATGTATATATAGATAAATGTTATTTTATACTCAAAATTGCCTTTCTTGAATTTATAATCATTTTATGAATTATAGTGGGCTATCTTCCCACAAGGCCAAATTCCGTTAACATTCTACGGAATCCTACTACCCCTCACTACAAATGAAATAAGAGAAGAGATACCCGCTATAGACACACACACGACGGTTTTTTAAGTAGGATTAGAATTCGTTAATTTCTTTAAAGTTTGAATCGACACGGCGTGTCCCTTTGAATTCAGAACGCCACAAATTATACTAACGTTGATTGAAAAAGTTGAATGTACGTAAAACCTCATTAACCAATGAAAATAAAATAACACAAAAGCAAAAATACCAGAATTTCTTTCTTCTTGTTCTGTATATATCATTAAGTTTTAATAAAAGTGAAACATGTTAGATTGATAAACGTTTCTTAGCCATTCCTTATTATATATATATATATATATATATATATATATATATATATATATATATATATATATATATATATATAATTTTTTTTCTAAAAGATCACCTGAAGATGAAGCAAACCACATAATAGGCTGGCTCCGAAACGCGAAAGTTTTGTGTAGTGATACTATGAATTTATAAAAACATTGTAACAACCATTACAGTATATATATATATATATATATATATATATATATATATGTGTGTGTGTGTGTGTGTGTGTGTGTGTGTGTGTGTGTGTGTGTGTGTATATATATATATATATATATATTAAGATATTTTTTAATAATATCATTCAGTTCTGACTATATTTATTAACTTTTTCACATTTACAAATTAGTAGATTTAGATACTCGGTAAAATTAATAAAATTAATTTTTATTTATTTATTTTGTTTTATTTTCGGGTATTTTTTAAATGTTACTACAAACTAACTAACGCTTGGTGTTATTTCCAAACCAGTGTATCATGCAGAGTAAGCATAGAGTAGTGTGCAATACAACCTGTTTTGGAACATTATATTTAATCCATTGTGTGTTAAGAGTGTCTTGTAGCTTAGCCTGGAGTGAAAATGATCCAATCGAAAGCTAAATGATGACACTAATGAGAAATTGCTGTTAATGTTTTTATATTCCATTATTCCAGCAAATGGCAGTTTCCTAATTTTCCTGAAGCGGGTCAGTACAGGCAGGTTATAACAATGCAGCACTGACGTCAGTAGTAGATTTACTTAAGCCACAATGACGTTTGTAGTAGAGTTAAGCTATTCTTATATCAGTAATAAGTTGCTTATGCCACACTGACGTCAGTAGTAGAGCGGCTTAAGCTACACTGTTATTTGTAGTAGAGTTGTTTAAGCCACACTAATATCATTAATAAGTTGCTTAGCCCACACTGCCATCAGTAGTAAATTTACTTAAGTCACACTGATGTCAGTAGTAGATTTGCTTAAGCCACACTAACGTCAGTAGCGGAGTTGCTTTAGCTACACTGACGTCAGTACTGAAGTTGTTTTAACCACATTGACCTCAGTAGTAGATTTACTTAAGCTACACTTACGTCAGTAGTAAATTTGCTTAAGCCACAATGACGTCAATAGTGAAATCGCTTTAGTCACACTGACGTCGATACTGGAGTTGCTTTATTTGCTTTTGCCACTCTGACGTCAGTAGCAAAGTTGCTTAAGCCAGAGTGACGTCAGTAGTAAAATTACTTTAACCACACTGATGTCAGTACTGGGGTTACTTAAATCGCAGGTCAGTGGTAGATTTTATTAATCCATACTGACGTCAGTATTGGTGTTACTTTTCTCTAAACTTTCTTTATTCAGTGAGCTACGCAATCACGTTTATTATACGCTACCTACAACGTTATCTGATGAAGTTTACTTTCAAACTGAAAACCTTTGTTTTTTTTTTAGGGTTTGGCTAAGAACGAATTCATTCTGGTACTTGTAAAAGCAACGATATTTCCGAGGTATGTAGCATCATTGCTGCACTTTGTTTGTCCCCTTTTATGAGCCATTTAAAAACCAATAACCCTAAAACGATTTCAACTCCCTTTAATCTTCCTTAATCTTTAATCAGATTAACTTCAGAAACTCGTCATTCCTGATTTTCTTTCTTCTTTTCTTTCTCATATTTTTTTTGCCGTTCGACTTTGACTTCGTTTCGTACGAAATAAGGAATTTCTTCTTAAGCACCCAGTCTAAGATGACCCCCCACCCACCCATCGGCAAACTGAAAAGACGAATCATAAACGGATTTAGGAAAACTGTGTCGAATTTCAAGTTGAAAAGAAAGAGAAAATGAAACTGGTATTTATTTATTTGTTCATCTTTAACACGTGTGTTTAATAGATCCCCGATGTCAGCAGTCGACTGAACGCTCGACTTTTGAAGATGGAGCATACTCTTGCTTCCCAATGTTTTTTCTTCTACCGATGAATGATTGCTTCCCGCCAGCCATCTGGAGGTGCTTAGACTATTCTCCGACATACAAAAGTTTATAACGGTAAAATCTATTTGCTGTCCACTTACTTCCATTCGATTCTTTTTTCTATTCAACGAAAATAACTGATAACGAGGAAGTGTACTAGAGATAACTTAATCCCGTACAGTTCTTGTCAATACACTACTAATCTTTACTTCTGTTGTGAGTTCAAACCTCACTGGATGTTCTACAGTCGGGGCTTTGTGTTCAAACTAATTTTAACTTAGTAAATAACTATATATATATGAAAAGGACATCTCGCTGATAAGCTAATCACACTGATCATGCGAACAGTAAAGGGTTCGATCCCTACTGGATATGTAATATTTGTGGCGTTCTACCAGACTCGTTGCGAGTTCTGTAACCCATTAGGGTGGTCGGGTCACTACATGTATTATAGCCATAGCTGTAGATATCCTGACAGAGCCCATTTACTCTTCACGCTGGTTTTGAATTCATTCTTTTACTTTCCCAGACCAGTACACATCACAAGGCAAGGGAGCCAGGGTAACCATGCTATTTAAGCCCTAGCTAGAGATGGGGAGGGAAGAAATGAATTTATTCTTTTTCTAAAGGTATTTGGGCGAAATCGAAAGTAACGAATTCGGCCCGAAATCGAACTCGGTTTGCCAACCTTTTATGCCAAGCTAAGCTTAGTTTAATCAAAATGAATCTAAGAGACACAAAGTAGAAAGGATGCTTACTGTTGAATAGTGATTAGCAGGACATCTTAATTAAAGAATTACTACTGGTGTGAGTTCGATCCAGACTGGGTGCTTTACATTTGTAACCACGTACTGTACAACACTAAAGTTATACTAATATCAAAGGCAATATATATATATATATATATATATAATACAAAGTTTATACATCCAGCAACACGACCCCTGATCGGGGGATTGGAGGTTTTGAAGAACGTAGAACCACCTCTTAATTCTTGTTGTTGTTAGGTCCACCCTTAGACGGGGTGGTAACATCTGTTAGGATCTCAGCAATGGGAAAATGGTGAAAACAAAAACAAAGAACTATGAAAGCATAAAAATGCAATTTTATAGAATGACCAACAATACATTTTATCTCTAGCTAAAGACATACATGTATCTCTAAAATATATTTAGTTGAAGGCATAAATTAAACATCATCATCATCATTAGTGCGACTACAATAGTCTCTTTTCTTTCCTTTCTTCACTCCAGTCCTGGGTGTGACGATAAATTACATCCAGCAGATTGGAGATTAGAGGTTTTGAATTGCTGTTGTTCCAAGGTCCACCATGACCCGGGGTGGGGATCACCTGTTAGAGTTCCAGTTTTTTTTAATCGTTTCACCCCAAGCAAAGCTGTACCGCCACTGATGCGCAGGGGGCTACATAAGAGAGTTTAAGTTTTAAGCAGGAGAAGGGTGAAGAGAAAGACAAACCAGTTACAGAGGGTGTCAGAGAAAGGGCAAGATAAGGATGTGAACACAGGCGTGAAGACAGTTGCGACGGTAGGAAAAGAACAAGATACACAGTGTAATGTGAAATAATGACTGGAGTCAAGTGGATAAGTGATGGGAATTGACATTTCATTTAAATTCCTGGAAGTTGTAGCCGTCAGAAAAACAAGTATATGTAAGGAAGTTCCACAGGCGGGAAATGCGAGAAAAGAAACTGATGAAGTAGAATTATGAGCAAATAGTGAAATTCCAAATAAAAACAAAGCACGATGAAAGCATAAAAGATATTTATAGTAAAATGATCAGCAGTATACTTTATCTGTAGTTGAAGACATGTTTGGTGCAGTGGCTATCAGCTCAGAACGGGAAATTGAAGAGCCGAGTTCGAATTCCAGTTGAATTCGTCACATTCACTTACGCTCAAAGACCCTTGGGAAAGGTATTAATCCGTCTCTTCTTCCTCCAGTTGTGGGTTAAACAGCAAACAGATTGGGTACTATAGTCTTGGCTGGCCACCAGTCTACCTCAGAAAGTAATGGCCACCTACTGCGGGAAAATATTCTGTTCAGTCAGACATGATTGCTCAAGTGTGTATCACGTATGACACTTAACTGAGTTAGAAGCATACAACTACATACAAAATATATTTAGTTGAAGGCATAAAATTGTGTTCAAAATATTTATATTTCAGCATTAAATAACCCCTTGAGGTTGATATGCTTCTAAACAAAATTAACCAACCAACATGAAAGAGTTCTTTCATTATGTTAATTCATATTACATCTAACAATTTCTTAAAGAAATAAATCTGTATTCCAAAATATTTCACCAAACTACAACATATAACACACCTATTTACCTTTCTAGTAATCATGTCCTCACAAACATGTATACGCACAAAAGCTGAGTATCATTTACCATGTAATCAATTATGAAAGCAGAAAAATCGATTATTTTTACTTCAAAGTTCCCTACAAAACTAAATTTTAGCATTAAATGACCCATTAGGAGTTGAAATACTGTTAAATAAACATGCAACTACTATGGTTATGCAAATATCAAATTCACCATCTATTTTGTGTAATGCTCAAAGGATACCTACAGTAACACACTGTGTCGCAATAATGAGAATTTCCCAGCTGGGAGAAAGCTGATTATTTCAGAATTTAATTATAGTGGTATTAGTGAGAATAGCTGTTTCCATACAAGAAACATTGAGCATTCATTAACCAAATACTTAACGTTACTGTCGGTTGAAATTTATAAAAACTTTCACTTAATAGTCATGTTTACGTATAACTTTCTTTAAAATAATGGAGTTTTTCTTCTCATACCGAACAAATGTAGATACGACTCAATCATATCAACCTTCATACGGCAGTTTGTAGGGGTACTTAAAGGGTACTGATTCGAACAACTTCTGAAAATATCACCTAATAATCAAAATCAGTTTTTTAAAGCCCATTTTAATCGAGTGATGAATTTTCCGCAACAGCTCCGCTTAAATTAGTACAAGGATATTGGTGTTGGTATCCGGTAAGGATTTAACCGACTAAAGAGGTTTTCGGTCTGCTAACAGCTACCATATATATATATATATATATATATATATATATATATATATATATATATACATATATATATATATATATATATATATAAAATGTTAATTGGTGTGGTGATACTTAGTGCCAAAATTGCAGTTTTGTCAGTAATTTACTAATAGAAAAGCATTTTTAGGAAACACGCTTCTGTCCTAAAGTGCTCGATATCGATGTAGAGATAGAGCGTTAATAGAATTAATGATGAGAAGTTTGCCATTTAGCTGAGTAGTTATTTTAGTTCGAAGGTTTGTGAAGGTATTATTGTGATATCTTCACTCTTCATGATTTTTCCTCTGCTGCTGTTTCCCGATTTCTTTTATTTTTATAAAACTTGGTGTAATTTTATGTTTGTGAGTTAAGCTCTTATAATTTTGGATAAACCTCTTTTTACTGTGTTGAGTTGACCTTTTTAACATGTTTGTTGCAATTTATTACCTTATGCCAAAATTCTTCTTGCCTAAAATGCTTTTCTACTAGTAAACCATTAAAAAAAACAGCAATTTTGACACTAAGCATCATTACAATTTAACACTATATATATATATATATATATATATATATATATATATATATATATATATAGTCATCCGTAGTCAGATCTGTTTCGCGGTATCACAGCTCATCAGTACGGTTAGACATCCGATTGCTTTTGCCCAGAATTGAAACCCTGCCGAATTGGCGTCAGTCGGCAATTCTCCCTCTGAGCTATGGGAGCTCGGTAGAAGGAGACAGACTTTTTAGCATATGGTATTTCTTTCGTTCATGTTTTTCTATTTTATTTTTAGTGTATCTCTATATAAAAATCGTTCACATAATTTGGTTCTATATTAAAATCCTTGACATAATTTATTCTATATTAAAACCGTTGTCATAGTTTATTTCTATAGTAAGACCACTGGAATAATTTATTTATATCTATAGTAAAAACCTTGACATAATTTGTTTTTATAATAAAATTGTTGGCATAATTTATTTCTATCGTAAATTGTCGACATAAAAAGACCTTATTCTATTAGTACCATCCTTTTAATTTCTAAAAAGCTGTTTCTTCTGTATTCTCAATGCAAAGTATACAACTGAAGATCAGAAATTTGCCAAAACACATTTGAGATCAAAAAGCACTAAATTCGGTGCTTAAACATTTTTTAATTTCCTCTTGACAAAACTAGTTGGATTGTGTGTGCACAAAATTACTTAAGTAAAGTAATAGATTAGCGGTAAAAATTAGTGAGTATCTGTGTGTGTGTGTGTGTGTGTGTGTGTGTGTGTGTGTGTGTGTGTGTGTGTGTGTGGAACATCTGTTCAGCACGTGGGCGATCAAAACTCTCTACAGCTTCCTGTTTTTTGTTGCTCTAAGTATTTCTTGTTTCATTACGACTTCTCTCTCCCACTTGACTATTTGACCCGCTTTTATTCCAGCCTACCAAGGTTACTTTTAGGTACTTATAAGAGGGAAGGGGGTCTCTTAATAATTATGGGGTTGGAATTTTTTCTTATGCAATAAACGAAGGGTTTTAATATAAAAAGAGAATCAGAAGGACATTTAAAAGGTAAAAAATAGAATTTAAGTAAATAAATAGTTTTTAGATATTCAGCTTATGAAAAAACAACAATGGGGATCTATTTTTGAACAGTCTAATCATAAACGCATGCACGTCAGAGCTTAACCACTTATAAAAAATGAGTGTTTCCTGTTTGAACTCTGGGGTAGAAGGTTTAATAAACGAGGAGTTTTTAATATACACAGTAGCAGATCGGAAAATTTCCAACAAATATATCCCCTTGTATTACCAGTTTCTATTATTTACGTAAGGGTACTTACTGTTTTCTCCTGTTTATCTTGTATTCAATAGGCTCTGTGGATGGGAAAATTTCCAAGCCTTCTCTCCTCATTATTTGTCTCCAAAATTTCGGTTGTTTCTTTCTACTTGTTTTTATTTTTCAATTCCCATTCACCTTACAACTTTCTTGTTTTTCAAATATTCTAACCTTGGTATTTTCAACATTCATCCAAAGAATTTTATTTTTTATGTCTTCAAGACTCTTCTGTATTCATATGCATTAAGCATCAAATATTATTATTATTACTGAGTGAGCTCTAGAGTAAAGATATACCTAACCTAATATACGTATTATGACATCGAGTATACCAGGCACATGCATCACAGTGAAATGTGACAGGTTTTAATAAAAACAATGACAAAACCTGCATGGGTGGAGCACTTAATAATATCTTCAGGTCGGGTAAGTCAACTCACTAAGACGATCTCCGACGAAAGGTGTTTCCAAGTATTTCGATGCAATGTTCCAAATTATCTCAGCTAATTCGTTCTTATAACATAAAAAAATAATAAATAAAAACGCTTTCGAAACCCAGTCATGATACTTCTTCACTACGCCCATTCAGGAATAAAGATACACAGTACGTAATCATCTAGGGGTCACGCCCAACTAAACTGATACTAAACAGCATATTTACTTTAGTCAAACAATGCAACAAGACAAGATATACACATATCAACACTTCCACTAAATTAAGATCAGAAGCTATGCATATATTATTATTATTATTATTATTATTATTATTTCGATTTCTGCTATGATCACACTACCTACCAAGTCTGTGGAAAGACCTAAGACAGGTAGCAATGTGTTGTTATGAATACATGTAAAATGGATGCCTAATTTTTGTTTTAGCTATTTTATAACCACATTCCGTCCTGTTAAGCTGGCTGGTTAATGCTATTAATAATATAAAAATAGTAAGAGAGACAAAGAGTTACCTTGAAATATTCCACTGTTGATGTTTATTTCACCAGACTTATAGTTTTCATTTATATGATTGAAGTAAAGTCTTGTTTTCCATATCGACATACATTGTTTGATGAAATTGATGACAACGGGTGATATCTTGTATATATTTAAGAACATTAAGATCCAGAAATGTGATACACTATCGAATGTCTTACGATAATCTATGCAGGCAGTACTAATAATTTTATGCATTTAAATTTCTGCTATAGTCACACTACCTACCAAGTCTGTTTTTGACAATAATGCCCAGATTATTTGCTTCAATGGTTTTGTCTGTGTAGATGGTGTAACCCCATTAATAAGTAATAAGTAATAGCCACGTTTGAATCCTTTTTGTTCAAGCGGTAGTATGGCATTTATTTCCAAGAAGAAATATGTCTGTTTTGCCAAAATAGATATCAACAGTTTATAAGTTGTAGGAAGACATGCAGTTGATCTGTAGTTTTTCGGAACATTTGTATCACCATTCTTACGTAAAAGTAAGGTACTTACTTACTTTAGTTATTTATGCCGGAATTCTAGTAGGATCATTAACCATTTTTGAACATTTCTGGCTAGTTTTTGTGTGCTGTATTTAGATAATAGAGCCAAAAGTTATGAATTTTATATATTGCTAGAGATTTCTAGTAGTGGGCTTTTCAGTGCACGTTCAACATCCATTTCTGTGATTCCAGCCCATGTTTGTTCTGATTTATTTTTCACCCGTTCTATCTCTTGCGTAATCCAATCTGCTTCTTTGTTATGTTTTTAGGGCAAGCCCATATTTTTCCCCAGAACTGTATAACCTCTTCCATTTTGTGGGCAGGGGAGGAAACGTCACTTCAATTCTTTGTTTACCTATTTCTCTATAAAATTTCTTTGCATCGGTTTGAAAGACCTTGTTCTGTCTGTAGAATCATGATCGTTTTTTCATAGCGTCTTATTCTTTGTGCCTTTAGTTGCATTGTTTGCTTTATTTTTTCTTGAGCTGATAGGACTTCATTTTCATTCCTAAGTTTTTTATTTTCTTTCAAATCTTCTGCTTTTTATAATTCTTGCATTTGTTCTTCTTGCTAGTTCATCGAGTGCTGATAATTCACTTCTAAGTTATTCAATTTCTTTTTCTATTTTTCTTTTTCTATTTTTCTTTTTTAAGGTGGATCTTCATGCCTGTGAAACTGCTTTTTTTACTTTGATGTTCAGTGTTTTTGTTGCCGCTGTTGCTGATGCTTATGTTGCTTGATTAAAATAAATATGAGGGTCTTCTTCATCTAGAATTAATTTGAGTGCTGCATTGTAGAATTTAATAGCTTCGAGTTTATACTTTGGATGTATTTTTGTGAGTTGTTCTCTTTCCTCCTTTTCAATGTTTTATGTCTGACTCATACGTCTCATGATTTCTTCCTTGGCTTCTTGTATACTATTTTTGTTTTCCGTAAAATAATTATGTTCAATGTGCTTTGAACTCGTTTTATAACTGTCTTTTGACCGACAAAGATCACATCTCCAACACTAAACTTTCTGCATTATCTTCAAAGGGAGTGAGTTTCTCACGTTTTTTCATTATGATCTTTGGTTTGTGCGATATATTTTATTATTATTATTATTATTATTATTATTATTATTATTATTTCCGCTTCCGGTTCCCTTTCATGCTCTGTAGATTCGCCAATTCTAGTGGCAGTTATTTTTATTACTTTAATTTCATCCCCTGTCAATCGGTCATTTTGCATGGTGTACTTTCTTACATTGTCTAGTTTATTTTCATCAATATACTTTCTAATTGTTTTTCCAACATTTTCTCGCTAAATATTTGTATAACGCTTTACGAAATGTAGTCATAAGGACTTTGTACTCCTCACGAGACCATTTTATGCTTTCTTTTCTTAAATTAATGATTGTGGATCTAGTTGGAGAATTTGCAGGGCCATCACTGGGATTCCCCTGTTGTAGGGACTTGAAGATTCATTCTTTGTGTAGGAGTTTATTCCTATGGCAGACTGTTCAACCCCACGTAGGTTCCTCCGGAGTGACGGCCTCTCTGTTTATCCACTGGAAGACCCATACTGGACATTTTGTTTTTATTTTTAATTCTCATATTATTCCCACGAGTGACGCATGGGTCCAAAAGTCAACATAAATTTGCCAGGCACATTGAGTAAGGGTCTTTTACAACAGAGTTCCGAAGCCAGTAGGCAATCGTTCGCGATCTCATAACGCAGTAGCCATTCATTCCTCGGCACGATCTAGATTTTGTGTTGCGGATTATTCTTCGGAGTTTTCCTTCTCCCAAGTGGGTTGCCTAGAGACATGAGTCAGAGACGCGACTGGAATTCAAAGAGCAAGACATTGGTAAAAAAAAAAATAATGGAAAAAATAGCTATTCAACGAAACAAAATATTATTATACTAGAGTATTATGCTTAAAAAAGAGAAAAAGAGAAAGAAGAGATGGTGATTTTTTTTCTTGTTGTTACTGATTCTGTTAATTTAAGATGTTAATGAATTAAAAAATATTGTTTAAAAGTTACAGCCATCACTGAGTTTTTAAAGACTAAATTATCATCAAATATATTGAACAGAAAACAATGAAAAAGTTATTTATTTAAGCAGAAGAATTGTCATCATGTAAAATTAAACAATAATAATAATAAATTTTAAATATTACATTTATGTAGCTATTAATTAAAATAAAGCATATTTATTTATTGATTAATTAAGAAAGAAATATATATATATATATATATATATATATATATATATATATATATATATATATTAAAAATATATATATTGTGAGTTGTGTGTGGGATGCTGGTGGGGGTTAGTGATAAGGGAATAAGTCTTGTGAATTGTCCGTTTGAATTTTGAAGAAAGTGGTGTGGGTAGTGAACACAGCTGATTAATGAGTGTCTTGGAATCCTGTGGACAGATTTAACATTAACAGATAGGATTGTAAGTTTTATGATCTTGCGACTAGACTTTATCCTTTGGATTTCTTAGAGGAGCAGAGTAGGAAGGTGTAAGGGGTGGGGAGGGATAGGATTGGACTTACTGCTTATTTGTACAACTATAGAATATTTTTGTATTTAAGCACAGTTTTTATAATCAATCTCATTTTGTATATTTACCCTTAATTTTGGATTTAGGAAATCGATTTTTTCTATTAAATTTTAAATTTTAAATTAGATCACAGTTTGTGGTGTGTAATAGGTAAGATTTAATGTAAGAGGTAAAATTTAATGTTAGTATTTAAGGTAATAGGTAAGTAGGTAATGGGTGCGTAATAAGTAGAATTTCATGTAGGAGGTAAGATTTAATGTTGTATTTAAGGTAATAGGTAAAATTTAATGTGTGTATTTAAACACAATTTTTATAATTAATCTAATTTTGTATATTTAACCTTAATTTTGAATTTAGGAAATCGATTCTTTCCATAAAATGTTTAATTTTTTAAATTTTTTTAATTAGATCACGGTTTGTGGTGTGTGTAAGAGTGTTGTTAGTACTATGAAGTTGTATCATTTCTAAGGGGCCCTAGCTCTGGCTTATGTAGTATTTTTTTAGCATGATTGTAAGGTTAGTTCTTTAATGTGCTTGCAGTTTACTGTGGTTTCATGCCGCTGGTTTAAAAGCTTTTTGCTATTCATATATTTAATGATTGCAATTTTTTTCTTGAAGACAAAGGAAACATGGTTCCTTTATTGATTTAGCTGTTCTTGCTTGTTTGACGATTTCCCATTTAACTTTAGGCGTTTTATTTTCGTCTTTTAATTTCCAAAAGTATTTGGAGAGAGACGTCATGTTTTGTTTTTATTTGTTATTGAAGGATGAGAGGTGATTGTAAAATCGCTTTTTAAATACGTTCACGGTGTTTCTGATATATATTTTTTCATCTTTAGGATTTTCCATACACGAAATCGAATACATATATATCAGGGATTTCGCTAAACATTTATTGGTCATGGGGCATTAGTTTGGGTTTCTACAGTTACAGAGGTTGTTATTATGGGGCAGACTGGTATTAGTGTTGGAGTTATTTTTGTTGTGTGCTTTTAATATTTTGCTGTTATGTACTTCAGTTATTTTTTCTAGATTGTTGGAGCAGCTATAGCTTAGTTTTATTGTATTTTTATTGAAGATTTTGCTTAGAGGGTTATTTTTAGGAAAGTGCTTATCTATTAGTTTAAGAAATTTATGTCCCAGCTTGAAGTTAACAGACTGATTAAAAGGAGGGTTATACCATATGATTTTCATGTTCTTATTTTTGCTTTCTGAGCTCTTGAATTTTTCCACAAAGTTAATTTTGGATGATTGATATCCGCTTTCTTTAAGGATTCTGTCGTAAATTACCTTGTGTTTATCAAATATTTCTTTATTCGAGGAGTGCGTCTTAATGCGACATTCCACTGATAATGGGATATGCTTGATAATGGATGGTGGGTGATTAGAATTGGGGTTTATATAGATTGGGTTAGCATTATTTTTCATGTAAGGTTGGAAAGTGTTCGATACTATGTCTAATGTTATGTCTATGAAGTCAACTCGCTTGATATTAGGGTTAATTACTACGTTAAGACCAAAGGATTTGATGACTTTATGGATTAATTTTCTAGTTTTATCAACCTTACCTCCAGTAGATTTATTTATTATCATAAGTCTGTCATCTATATAAAGTCCTATATTGTTAGTGTCAATTTCTGTATACGCCGTGAGGTTGTACAATAGGAATAGTCCGACTAGATCCGAAGATTCTGCAGAATCCAGGGCTCCCATAGATAAATCAAAATTATCAATTGAAATTTTTGTCCACTGTTCGTTGTTGTGGATGAGAACTGATTTTCTACAGTTCAAAATTATTTTGATTTCATCCTTTGAGATGTCCGAGTAGAATTCCGCGAATTCCAGGGCAAGATTGAAAAGGTCCTCAAATATCGATGGGTAAAATTCCACGATGTCAAATTATGAGAAAGTTGCATCATTTTTTCCCCACGGTTCTCAAACCATTTGATTACATCCATTGTACCCCTCCATTGCATGAGTTGGATTTTTTCCTTATTTGTTGGTTAACTCTTTCTATCTTACTAATTCTACCGATTTCTGATTTTGTAGGATTTATCATCCTAGTGGGTAATTTTCGGTAGAATTCCGGCTTATGGTCTTTTAAAAGTATGTACACCTCCTTTGTTGCCATTTTGGGGACTCTGTCGCTTATTTTCAGCTTATCCGTAATTTGTTTGTCTAGTGGTTGATTCTATCTATGTGGTTTTGGTGCTCCGTGTTAATTTTTCTGTAGTTTTTTGTTAAATTTTTCTTAATAAGGTCTTTGTACTCTTTGTGGTCCATCTTATAGAAATTCGATGTTTTATCCGATTTGACAAAGACCTTATTAGATTCGTTTATGTTACTAACTAGTGTGTCCAAGTGATTTAGAAATTCGTTTTTGTGTTTGTGAAAGATGATTTTTTTAAGATCTCGAATAGATCGTTTTTGAAGTTAAAAAGCTCGTCTACGAGAGGTGCGGTTTTTAGGTTTTTAAATCCGAATGTGTCCTTATTATCTGAAATACCATGGCCTTTAATGAAAAAATGTGCCTTCCACCTCATCCTTCGTATTAGGTCTTCAGTCTTTAGGACCAGCTTTTGAAAGTATTCCTGTTTGTTTGGAATAGGAATATTTTTCAGCGAAATGTCGATATATATATATATATATATATATATATACAAACTTTATTCTGTCGTTCAATTATTTGTTCGCCCATTTGTATATTTGATTATCTATTCACAAGCATCATAGCTCGGCGTTGCCCGTGCAACTCAGAACATTTTTAATTTGTTGTGGACTGGACAACGTGGTAGTAATTTGAAAGTGGAGTCACCATTATAAAGTAGACTGGTTGTCCAATCCACCACATTAATAATAAAAATAACTCAGAGAACAATATAACAAGAATAATAACAATGTATTAAACATAGTTACAAGATTGATAATTTTGTGCATGCAAGATTTAATAGAGAAAGTTCTCTCTTGGATGCTGAAGAAAATGTATCAATGTTCATACAGGAAGAGTTCCTGAAGAAAGGAAATATGATGTTTGTACTAATCAGTAGTTGAATATAATTATATATGTAGTGAAGTATGCTTGTAAGAGAGAGAAATATTTTTGGAGTAACTAATTGCTAAACGCAATTAGCGCAGTATGTGAGTTGAAAAGGAACTAACGGTATTTGGACTGTTAGCTCCAAAAAGCAGTTTTCAACTGGTCGCACACGTGTGAACACCAGCTTATGTATTTCTGAACGAAGCGCGGGAAAAAGAGGTTTCCCGTGCGGTAGTAATGGAAGAGTATGTACGTATATGTGTGTGTACGTGCGTACATGGCGATATGTATATAAGTATGTACATGCATGTAGAAGTGATTCTACAAATTAGATGATTAATGCAGCGTGTTGCGATTTCCGAGCGCTTGTAGTCCCCGCCTCACTCAGTTATATAAAAAAATAATTATATATAAAATTGTTGTTTAAAAATTGTTCAAAAATTTCATTAAAAAAATCTATTTTCTTTTGTTTTGCGTAAGCGTGAGTTGATGTTTTGTGTGACATTGTAAACAACATCGCGTTTGTTTTTGTTTCAAAATTACGGGGAAAAATATCTACATTTTTTTGTTGACTAAATGAATTTCAGAAGTTTTCGAAGAATATTTTAAAATGTAAACATTTAATTTTAGAGAAAAAAGTTACATTAATTCCACACGAATTACAGACAGTTGATTTCCTGCATGAAATATATAGCGAAAAAAAAGCTTTATTTTTTTTTTCTGAAGTATGAAATATTAAATCTGAAAAAAAAAAGACTTAAATAATTAAATTAACCATTAGCACTTTTTTTTTTTTTTTTTTTACATATTTTGTTTTTGTTTCAAAAAACACTTTTTTAAAAATATATCTTTTGTTACAAAATTACGGGGAAAATATTCACATATTTTTGTTGAACAAATGAATTTTTAAAGCGTCGGAATATAATTAAATATAAAGGCCCATTTTTTTTTAATTTTTTTTTTAAGTCGCTTTTGACTCGTGTGATTTGATTTCTGCAACCATTTAGATCTTAGATGTTTTACGGAGCAAATGTAAACAATCGACTTCATTGGACAAAAAGTGCGAAAGGGAAAATTTCTGAACTTAAAACTCAAAAAGTATGTGTCGACCTGGCTTCTCTGCAGATATGTGTCCCTAGAAAGTTTGAATGGCGAAGGTTAAAAAATGTAAGCGTGCATAGATTACAGTCACACACAGACTCACAGATTGCTTTATATATACATATAGATATATATAGATTAAACTCGTCGAAAATACTTAGCGTTATCTCCAACTAAAAAATGTAGTCTTTCTAAGAAAAAATATTGTAATTTAAAAAAAATTCTTTCTTTCGAAATATCAACAATTATTATCGTAGTTTTTCTGAGGAATGCAGATAAGAAAACTGGTTGATTAATCAATCAGGATCATTAAAGGAGAAACAAATACTCAATAAGAAGGAAAATTCATATTTACGTTAAAATAGTAAAAATAACATGATTCATACTTACGCTAATAAAGAAGGAAAATACGTTAATTTTTCAGAAGCTTCGAAAAACACGTCATTCTCGGTGTAATTCCAACGGGCAAGCGCATCTTTATTATCACTAGTTTTTATTATCACTATTATTATTGTCTTCATTATTATTATTATTAGTAGTAGTAGTAGTAGTGTTGTTGTTGTTGTCATTTTCATCATATTTCGATTTTTGCTATGGTCAGTGTGATCAAAGCAGATTCTTCGGAAAGACCTAAGAAATATAGTGGTGTGTTGTTGTGGCTACATTTCATAATTTGTTTTTCTACCTCTCATAACATCACCAGCGTGACATGAACAAAGTACTTCTTAGTGTGTGGGCTGTAGTTATTATCATTTTTATCAATATCATCATTATTATTATTATTACTATTATTATTATTATTATTATTATTATTATTATTATTATTGAGATCCTCCTCAATTCTTAGATGTTTCGGCCCGATAATGATCATTTTACCTCAGTCGGTACCCGCAGTTTATATACTTTCATTAGCATATGATATGTTCCAAGCTGGACTGCCACCTGCGCACTCTCAATAATATGAGTTATCCCCAAGACGTCTTGTCATGTGGAGAGATTCTTAGAGATACTCTCGTGTTCGCCAACTGTGTATAACAGGGTCAACTTGAGCTGCTTCTTGATACATTTCTCTGATTTGGCCTGTCAGGTCTTG